>JASDQU010710198.1:27826-42718 GCA_032191745.1 Picea mariana
AGAGCAGGGGGGAGAGAGAGAGAGAGAGGGTGGGCCAAGGAGGCCACCTAGGGGAATGCCCACCTAGGGCGCACAAGTCAATCACCTAGGCGCAACACTTCTTCACCTTTTGATGATGAATTAAATATATGTAAAATAAATGGTTCCCTTGGTATATGAGGTGAACCAAGACTAAAATAAAGAATTCTTACCTTTTCTTCTGAAGCTATGTGTCTTGGTTGTTTTCTTTTCTGAGTTTACATTTTACATTCATGATAATTTCATTTTTAGGCTTTCTGAAGAATAACCAGTGCGCCTATCTTCATGGATTCCTCTCGGTGACTCCATTTTCCATGCCTCCACCTATGAGAGAAAGCTTATATCATTATCTAGCCACTCTCTCAAGGATTAAATCATTTCCTTCAAGTTTTTTGAGGCATAAGGGAGGGTGCACTAACTAGGGTTTGCGCCCTTGTTGGTTTCTTCTTTGTGGGAATGAAATGAGTGCACCCTCTTCCATGGATGCACTCGGCTTCTCCCACTAATCCCCAGAGGTCACTCTAAGATCACCAAAAACTCATGGACACTCTTGGATCACCCCGGTCTGGATCCCCATTTGCTTGGTCACCCAATCTAATCGTGCACCCCTGTTCAGATTTGTGCCCCTGAGGAGAGTTTTTGGTCAGAAGCTGACCTATGGATTCCATGGTCACCTTCTCCTATAGATTTCCTTCTTGGGTAGATCAATTGGTATCAGAGACTCAATATCCATGGAAAAGCTTCCGATCTTGAATATTGAGCCAATTTTGTTTTGGGGTTTTCATGAAATAATCCAGAGTTTGTCCATTCAAGGGTTTCCATTTTATGTAAGAAGATCCACAGATCTCATAAACCCTAAGGGCACCCACATCTCCATTGACACAGAGAGGATCTCCATAGATCTAAAACAATATAGATATCTCCCTCTAGACCAGCTCAAGCTAGGTTTCCTGAGGGTTTTGAGTCCTCTATTCAACATCTCAACCTATGGGTGCCTTTTATCTTCAACCAACCTCACAATGCCTCCACGCAAAGATCCTTTGGCAGTCGAATCAGATTCCAACACATCAAATCCCCTCCAAGATCTTGGCTCCATCCTTAATGAGTTGCTCAGAATGCAACAACAAAACAATCCAGATCCATTTCGGTTGGGCACTTGAATCCAAATACCCAAGTTTGTTGAGAAACCAAATGGTGAAATGGTGGATCCTTGGATCTGTAGGCTATCCACCTATTTCAATACATGTATAGGCCTTACCAAGGAAATAAAACTCCAGATTTCCACCTTGCAATTAGAAGAACTGGCACAAACTTGGTGGGATACAGAGCAATAGAAGACCACATTTGTGATAGAGATTGGGGATGCTCCAGAATTGTCTACTTTGCAACCCATCAAAATCTGGGCTCAAATTTCTAAAGCTTTGAGAAATCGCTTCTACCCTCCCAAGTATGTGCAATCCTTTTGGATCAAATGGCACCAACTTCGACAACTCCCTTCACAAGGAGTGCAAGGCTACATAGACTTCTTCTGCAAGATGCGCCTCTTACTTCATGTTCCAAATCCGGAAGAGGTACTCATATTAAAATTTGTGGCTGGTTTATTAATTCAATTCCGTCGAGAAGTAGATCTATTTGAAAATCCAACTTTAGATAAAGCATTTCAGAGATCTTTGGCTATAGAAAGGAAAGTCGCTCCTAGAGGTTGTATTCCTCAGTCCCACCCTTACACCAACCCCCCTTCCTCTCAACCATCCAGCTCCCATCCCTCAGCCGACTTTCCACCTCCTCGGACTCAAAACTCTATACCAAATACAACTACAAGGACACCCTGGTGCTCATTCCACAAAACTACTTCACACAATTCATCAGATTGTTGAATCCTCCAAAATCTAAAAACCAACAAAACTCTACTCACTGAGCTCATTGCACCTTCCCAAGTATAAGATACCAAAGAATTTCCTCTGGAAAATCCCACAGAAGTAGATCTATCACTGATTCTAATGACCTAGGAATATTCAAATGCATCCACCCAACCCCTCTTCACCCATAACTGCCAAATCAAAAATGCCTTGGCTTTACTGATTATGGAGAATGGAAGCTAGAAAAATTTGTTGTCTCAAACCCTTGTCAACCACCTTACTCTTGTCACCACTCCACATCCACAACCCTATCAACTTAGATGGGTCCAAAAGGATGGCCCTCACCTCCTAGTTTCCAAGAATTATTTGGTCACACTCTCCATAAGCCAACTCAAAGATACTATCCTCTATGATGTCTCTCCCTTGGATTGTGTGGATTTTCTGCTCGGTATCCCATACCAAACCCAAAGAAATGCTATCTATCTAGACAAATCCCACCAGTGAAAAATTACCAAAGAAGGCCACACTTATATCTTAACTGGAACAAAAACCAAACCCCCTTGTACCAAAGAAAAAATTCCCACATGTGCACTTAAACCAATGAGTCTCTCTCTATTTGGTGTGCCCAATAACACCAAAAAATACAACACACCCTGTTCCTGAGACTATGACTCTCCTCCTCCATGAGTTTGCAGAGGTATTTGAACCTCTGGAGGGACTTCCCCCCTCTCGCCACATTGACCATTCCATTCATCTCATCCCCAGATCTGCCTTACCTAACGCCCCTACTTACTGATTGGCCCCAACAAAAACAGAGGAAATGTAAAGACAACTAACCGACCTCATCAACTCTAGCCACATCCAACCTTCATCTTCTCCTGTGCTTCTGCCACCTTTGTCATCCCTAAACGAGATACCTTAGAAATGCGCCTTGTCACTGATTACCAATCCTTTAACAAAGCCACAATAAAAAACTGTTACCCCCTTCCCCGGATTGAAGAACTACTCGACACCCTCCAAGGAGCTAAGTGGTTTACTAAATTGGATTTGATAGCCGACTACCATCAAGTTTGAATGAACCCAGATGATGTTTGGAAAACAACGTTCAAGACCAAATTTTGTTTTTTTGAGTGGAAAGTCATGCCTTTTGGTCTCACCAATGCCCTAGCCAATTTTATGAGGCTCATCAATGTAATCTTCAAAGAACATTTGGGTCAATTTGTGGTCATCTAATTAGATGACACTCTCATCTTCAGTCAGACATGGGACACTCACATGCAACATGTCCGACAAGTTCTCCAAATTCTCCAAGAACATAAGTTGCAAGTCAAAGAGAAGAAATCATATTTTGGTCAGACTTCAGTCCGCTATCTCGGCTTTGTGGTCAGCTTATAGGGTATTCAACTAGATCCAACTCGCATCCAAGCATTGAAACAATGGCCTCTACCTTCTTCAGCTAAGGAGTTGAAAAGATTTTTGGGTGGCATCAAATTTCTATCGTAAGTTCATTCCCTCTTTTTCAAATCTTGCTCGACCTTTGCATCAGCTCTCAAATACTTCTTCTACATTCATTTGGACCAAAGAAGAAACTAGTCACTTTTCTCAGCTCAGAGACGCCCTCTGCTCATCCCCTATTTTACATCTGCCAGACCTCGCCCAACACTTTGAGATTGAGTCTAACGCCTCACAATATGCTATTGGTGCCATACTTAAACAGGGGGCACACCCCATTTCTTACCACTCTGAAACCCTATCCGAGGCAAAGAAAAATTATAGTACCTATGACAAGGAATTTTATAGTCCGGTGACAGCACTCAAACAATGGAGGCATTTTTTGTTGGGTAAAGAAACCATTCTACATACCGACCACCACCCTTTAATTTTCATCAACTCTCAATCAAAGATTCAGGAACAAAGACACCTTAAATGGGCCTCCTACATTCAACAATTTCACTTAGTCATCAGATAGAAGAAAGGCACTTCTAATAAAATGGTTGATTTGCTAAGTCGATCTCCCACTCTAGTTCTTTCCATTCTAGAAGTACATTGTGCTACTTATGACACATGGAAAGATCAATATACTGCTGACACCAACTTTCGAGAGATTTGGGAAGCTTTTCAAAGCTCCACAGTGATCAATCAGATCCCCTTCCTAGACTACACTATTTAGGATGGGTGGCTATATAAGTTGAATTTGATATGCATTCCACACTCAGAAGACCGCCTCTTACTCATCAGGGAAGCACATGCTTCAACCTATAGGGGCCACTTCAGGACCACAAAGACCACCCAACATCTGCAACACCATTTTCATTGGCCTTCCATGCAGCCTCAAGTTGAAAAATTTATCATAGCTTGCACCTTATGCTCACAAGCCAAGTCATCCAACTGGAAGCATGGGTTTTATCAACCACTGCCACTTCCTTCTCAACCTTGGGAGTCAATCTCAATGGAATTCCTAAGTGGACTTCCAACAACCCAAAAGAAACATGATGCAATTTGGGTAGTGGTACGCTGCTTCAACAAAATGGCACTTTTTATCCCATGCACAAAGACTACTACAACAGTGCAAACAACGAAACTCTATTTTTTTCATGTCTGGCCCCATTTTAGCCTCCCAAGCAGTATCATCTCAGACAAAGATTCTCTCTTCCTCAGTACATTTTGGAAGACCATATGGGCGCTATTGGGGTGCCACCTCAAGTTTTCTACTGCATTCCATCCTCAAATGGATGGCCAAACAAATTTTGTCAACAGAGTCTTGGTGCATGCTCTTCGAACTAACTTTGGGCACAACAAACAATGGGACAATTACTTACACATTCTCCAGCATAGCTACAACAAGGCAACACATTTTTCTACAATATTTTCACCTTTTGAAGTCTGATTAGGCTTCCAACCAACATCTCCAACCCAACTTCCACTCACTTGGGCTCCTTAAGGTACCTTCCATCAACAACAAGAACAACTGTAAACTCAATGATTTCTACAACAAATTGCACAACGCCACAGTGAAGTCACATTAGCACTCAAAGAAACCCAATATTATGCCAAGAAGCGCCATGACAAAAAAAGAACCTTCATGGCCTTTCAACTAGGGGATCAAGTCTGGTTACACTTAGATAGGAAGCACTTCAAAAGCCACCATCATAAGCTTCTTCCAATCATATATGGTCCGTATACAATACTCGACAAGATTGGAGAAAATGCATATAGGTTGGATCTACCACCACAACTAGGAATTGACAATGTCACTAATGTAAATCACTTAAATTTGTTTGAGCCTTGCCTCTTGGAAGAACCAGCCACCATCACTCATCCAGTGGAAAACATTCCTGATTTCCAACTCCCATTGGTCAAAGACACTATACTGGACACTCAAAGTCGTTGTACAAGACACTAGACTTACACTTCATATCTGGTAGCCCACCAAGGCCAAACTCCAACACAAGCAAAGTGGATCATAACTGATGTATGGCACAATAAGTTTCCACATCTTCTCATGGAAGCCGGGACGCTTCCAGATCTAAACAGGGAGGAATTGGGCCAAGGAGGCCACCTAGGGGAACTCCCAACTAGGGTGCACAAGTCAATCACCTGGGCACAACACTTCTTCACCTTTTGATGATGAATTAAATATATGTAAAATAAATGTTTCCCTTGGTATATAAGGTGAATTGGGACTAAAATAAAGCATTCTTGCCTTTTCTTCTGAAGCGATGTGTCTTGGTTGTTTTCTTTTCTGAGTTTGCATTTTACATTCATGACAATTTCATTTTTATGGTTTCTGAAGAATAACCAGTGCACCTTCCTTCATGGATGCCTCCTGGTGACTCTATTTTCCATGCTTCCACCTCTGAGAGAAAGATTATCTCATTAGATAGCTACTCTCTCAGGGAGAAAATCATTTCCTTCAAGTTTTCTGAGGCAGAAGGGAGGGTGCACCAATTGGGTTTGTGCCCTTGCTGGTTTTTTCTTTGTGGGAATGAAGTAAGTGCACCCTCTTCCATGGATGCACTGGGATTCTCCCACTAATCCACGGAGGTCACTCTGAGATCGCTAAAATCTATTGGCCACTCTTGGATCACCTCGGTCTGGATCCCCATTTGCTTGGTCACCCAAACTAATGGTGCACCCCTGTTCAGATTTGTGCCCATGAGGAGAGTTTTTGGTCAGAAGCCGAGCTATGGATTGTGTGGTCACCTTCTCCTGTAGATCGCCTTCTTGGGCAGATCAGGGGGGGAGGGAGAGAGTTGGGTGTAGAGAATATTTCATGTTAACATGAATGTGCGTCTGTTCCTATTAATAACAATGGGTTCACTTTAGGAACGCATGCACATTCCTAAAACATGCATGAATTATTTTTATTTCAATTTATTTCAATGACCGACAATCAATCTCTCTCTCTCTCTTCTTCGCAAGAGAGTTCAATCAAGGATCATTATTTAATTGGAATGTCGTCTCAAGGTCGATAATGATTGGCTTTCATCTAGTCATCGTTCTCCATGTTGTTCATACCTACAAAAAATACTCTCAACTCACAATCTATCCTCACACACACACAGACACAAACACATAGGTTTACACACATACATTCATAATTTACACATGGATATGCATTACTATGAAATCTCCATTAATTTGAGCTCAAATACAATACAAAGGCCTCGCCGGGCTTGGCCTGATCTTACATCTTGTTGGCCTCTCTTTTCTCACAATGCCCATAGTCTTACATTTAAATGACACAATACAATATGTATTGCATTGCTGAAAGGATCCAATCAAATCCCTAAGTTCGCTCACATCCATAGTAATTGGAATATCACTAACAAACAATGAACAAACTCAATCGAATATGAGTAAATGTCGTTCTCTCGGCCACACTGTTTCTTCTCGAAGGTTTATGAATTTCCACTTAAACTTGGGGCAGGTTTTCTCCTACATCACACCAACGTAATATTTGTCTAAAATTTTGAAACTTTGATCTCATGTAGTATGGATCAAAATTAAATTTATAATCGTGCTTTTCAATGGCTTAAATATTATATGGTTAATATCCATTACATTGAAATACATATTTTAATTAATCTATTTTTTCCTTAGCTATGGTAATGGATCAAACTCTATGACAACTACCTAATATTTGTAAAATGGTTTTGAACATTAATATCTTTCAATAGATATGAAAATTAAAATCACAATCTCACTTTGAAATGACTTAGATTTTATGTGAGGAAAGCATGAATGACCATTTATGTGGATAAGAGAATATTATTATTTTGAAATAAATTTTTTAACATAAAAATATATTATTGTTATATTATAACTTGTAATAACTATAATCTAAAAAAATTATGTTTTTTTTTTAAATTAAAGATATTTATTTAAAAAAATAACTATAATCTAAAAAAATTGTACTTTTTAAAATTAAGGATATTTATTTAAAAAAAATTAACTTTATTTAAAAATATGTGTTTGACCTTAAGATTAAATTATTATTATAAATATTTTCAAAATTGATATTTAAAAAATAAATTTTATTATAATTGTATTTTAGTGTAAGACAATAAAACCTACTAAACATGACATTAACATTAAATTCACTTACAAACTTAAAATATTAAAATAAATATATATCATTATTACAAAATTTTGTAATCTATATATACATATTTAATAAAATATTAAATTTGAAACTCCAAAATAAATGTATATCATTATAATAATTTACAACAATACATATCTAATAATAAAAAGTTAAAAGTCATTATTTTAAAACTATTTTAAAAATTAAAAATTCATTTTAAGTTTTCATATTCAATATTTTAAAATAACATCCTAACACACATACATAAACCATGCACCAAAATAATTACATAACATACATTAAATCTTTGACATAAGGCATGAGACTTAGACAATCATTTTTAAAATGAAATCACACATATGTAAATCATGCACATCATCAAATTTAGTATCTAAAATTACATTTTAAATTGAACTAAATTATATAAAATAATAATAATGTCTTAAGATATAAAATAGATTAAATAATATTATAAAGTATTACATTAAAATAGTTTGGGAATTTAGTATATGTGAGATAAAGATTATTATTTTTTAAAAATCAATAACATATAGAAAATGAAAAGTTATTTATATTAAATGAAAAGTTATTTATATTGTGAGAATTATATATATATATATATATATATATATATATATATATATATATATATAATATGTCATTATAATAATATTTTGAAATAAAACATAATATATAATCAACTATATAGTAATTTAGCACTTTAAAAAATTATATTAAAAATATATAGATATATATAGATATATAATATGTCATTATAATAATATTTTAAAATAAAACATAATATATAACCAACTATATAGTAATTTAGCACTTTAAGAAACTATATTAAAAAGGTTTAAGGACACAATAAGACATATTCAATTAGTGGTATACAACCCCTCAATTAAGAAATTATATTAAAAAGGCTTAAAGGTAGAGATTCAATTGATGGTATAAGGAATGACAACAATTGTGATAGGGGGACTTGCACCTTAATTAGTGTTTTAGAGGATGATCTTCAAATTGTTTGCTAAATTGCATTTCAACTATATTAATTTTAAGGATATTGATTCCATTGATGATATAGGTAATGACACTAAAGGTGATTTAGGGGTTTGACCTCAATTATTAATGTTTATGAGGTATAACATTCAAACTGTTTGGTAAATTGTATTCCAACTATATTGACTTGAAGTAGTAAGTTAGTGGTATAGTGATATAAAGAATGAAATTGAAAACTTTCATAACAATTTATAGCATTTTCAAAAAATCTGAAATTTTATATTTAAGAATGAGATTTCAACATATTAAATATATGTCACTATTATAAGATAATGACAAAAAACATTACAATCATTGTAATAAGATAGTGGTATAAAGCATGCCACTAAAACTATTTGGAGGCTTATAATTCATGGCATAAGGGATGATACTTAAATAGCTAAGAGGGGTTTTTCCTTATTAATATTGAAGTGACATGGCAATGAAATCAATTGGAGACTTGTATATTAATTAATATTAAAGTTATGGAAGATTAAAATATTGGCATATAAGGGTTAAGCTAAAAATTCTTAGAGACTTCAAATTGATGATATAATAAATAATGTTGAATTCAATTGAGAGACTTACACCCCAATTGTTATGGTAGTGGAATGATAATGAAATCATTTTAAGATCCTTGCACTTCAATTAGTGTTGGAGTGAGGGAATAGTAAAATAATGAGTCAGGGGATGCCACTAAAATCAATTGGGGGAGTTTGCATGATAATATGGTTGTATACAGGATGACAATTGGTAGGGAGACTTGCACCCCAATTAGTAAAAACGATTTGACTCGTTGTTTGATTCGAATACTCGCGTATTAGATTCTTGCCATATAATTCTAAGAATCCGGAGAACGAAATTTCAGAAATCAATGGATCGTTTTGGCTTTGTGAAGGAGATTGGGAGAGGAGCTTACGGAACTGTCTGGAAGGCAATTGATCGTAAGACGAACAAAGAAGAAGCCAGAATAAATAGAAAGTTTTTTCAATGCCATGAATCTCTGAATATTGCAGAGGTGAGATGCTTGCAGCAGTTGGTGCATCCAAATATAGTTACTCTGTACAATGCGATAATGGAGAACAACACATTATATTTGGTATTTGAGTGGATGGAAAGGGACCTGTCACACATCATCAGAGCTAAAGGCCGCCGATTCTCAGTGGAGGAGGTGCGCAACATTTCCTTCCAGCTTTTCAAAGCGCTCACACGCATGCACAAAGAAGGGTATTATCACCGAGATCTGAAGCCAGAGAACTTGTAGTAAGTGGAGATGTTATTAAAATTGCTGAGTTTGGGTTGTCTATAACCATACCACAAGAAGCAGGGAAGCCACTTGAATCTTATGTCGCAACGCGTCCATATCGAGCGCCGGAACTCCTGCTTGGATCCACAGATTGTAACCTGGCAATCGATATTTGGGCGATGGGTGCTATCATGGTGGAACTTTTCACTCGCTACCGACTCTTCCATGGCCATAACGCGGTCAATCAAATTCATAAGATTTGCTATGTGATTGGATCTCCTAATAGCCACACTTGGCCTCGAGGATTAGCACTTGCTTCCTCCTTAAATTACAGTTTTCCAAAAGAGTTCATCAGCGTAGATTCTACCAAACGTTTTTCCTCTCTTCTAAGAAGTGCAAGTGCCGAGGCCATCGACCTAAACAAACATTTGTTGTCTTGGGATCCCGAGAACAGACCCACAGCCATAGAAGCACTGCAACACCCTTTCTTCCACAACGTTAACAAACCCTTTGCCCAAAAAACTATTGCGGTCTCGTTATCAGATCTCCATTCAATATCATTCTGAAGCTCGTCAACGCAATGATATGCAAAAGTCTCCTACTAATACAGGTCTCCTCTCGGATTTAAAAAGAAACATTGACTCCGTAAGCTATAATTCCTATTCTGTTTGCCAACAGGATACTTATATGGGGCAATTTCATCGGGCTACATCTACAGTTTCAGAATCGATTGACAAAACATTTCCTGGAACGGGCACGTTGCAGAATAATCCAATGGTTGTAGTAAAGCAACAAATGAGATTTGATCATGGCAATCAAGAAGATGGGAACAGCAGACCAACCGCATCGACAGTGGGCGAGTTTAAATCTGATTCTGAATATTCTATGTGGCAACAGAATAGATCTGTTTCATTTGCAAATGTCCCCATTTTCCAGGGATGTGCCCGAAGCTGTTTAATCCAACTGTACGCCGACAAGTGGAATTCGGTAACAGCAGACCCACTGCATCCACAGTGGGCGAGTTTAAATCTGATTCTGAATATTCAATTTGGCAACAGAATAGTTACCTGGGGTCGTATAAAATTCCTGCATCTCTTTCATTTGCAAATCTCCCATCAGAGCCTTTTCCAGGTATGGGCTCGAAGCTGTTTAATCCAACTGTACGCCGACAAGTGGAAGGTGGGAACAACAGACCCACTGCATCGACAGTGGGCGAGTTTAAATCTGATTCTGAATATTCAATCTGGCAACAGAATAGTTACCTGGGTCGTATAAAATTCCTGCATCACTTTCATTCGCAAATCTTCCATCAGACCCTTTTCAAGGTATGGGCCCGAAGCTGTTAAATCCAACTGTACACCGACAAGTCCTAAATGACAAAATTATTAATCCGAAAGGATTTGGTGATTAGAGGATAAGACATGCTAACACGACTGCCTCAGCCCGACGGCTTAGGGTTCTACCTCATCATAATCATTATAGGCTTTCGGCCATTGGTACTTTTGCAGTTTGTTAAGATCTTAAAAGTTAGTCAGATACGCAGGATACTTAGGGCTAGCTATAAAGCTTTTCTGATCAAATCAGACACAGTTTTCTAGCGGATCGTCGATTGTTCGCAAAGCTGGGCCTTCAAATTCGCAAATGAAAACACAGAATTATCAGAACAGTTCTCGGATTTGGAAAGATGTTCTCGGGTTGAGGTGCTGCACCAAGTAACAATCTGGTTATTATTTCATTCATAGGAGAAGAGATACAAGGATCCATGGGATTGTGTTTACTGTCGTGAGTCAACGTTGAGAGTACATACAGAGAGAAGGAGTCCATGCCAAAACAAAGTCCAGCTACACATATATCATTCAAACCATCCAACACTGGCAATTCATTGTATAATATTTCAATGGCATCAGTTTCAACTCATAAGAATCTATTTAATGTTATGTGATGGTTGGGTTATGATTGTAGCTGTTTCCTCTTTTTCTGCTTACTAAACATCCTAAATGGTTTGTTGTTGTATTCATATAGGTCAGATAAAGGCTTGGGCTTTGAGGTTGTTGATTTATGATTGTTACATAATGTTAACTTTATTTGAACATAGTTGTGTTGTTATTGCCATCTTGTTCTATCCAGGTAGTTGTTTATATTGTTTGTGAAATCTTAGAAAGTCATTTCTCATAATGTTTAGAATCACATTTTTAAAATGGTTTTTTTTGTGATGTTGGTATTTATAGAGAATATAATAAAAGATTTTCAAAGCATATTTTTAATTTAATTTTCTTATTATTTTAATGTTAATATTTTCTTTTAAAATTATAATATTTTAAATTTGTAAAGTTTAATATTTAAAAGGCTTTTTTCATGCATTTTAATGTTTTCATTGATTTTTTTTTTAAATGATAAACCGTGTTTTTATAGAATTTTTTCTTAAAATGAAAAACCATCATGTATTTTCATGATTTAATTAAGCTTATGCTTAAAATGATAACGCACCACTTGATTACTAAATTTAGAAAATAAATCGAAATAGATTTAGTATTTTTTTTAAATGTGTTACATAGTTGTGATTTTGAACTAGAATTTTCAATTTTCAACTTAAACAATACTGTATAAGGTTCTATTTATTTAAGTGGTAAGGTTTTATTCTTTTCAATAGATTTTTAGCTTTATAATTGTTGGAAAAAAGTTAATTTCTACCTAACCTGAAGCTTCCACCAACTTCGAGAGAGCTCTACTATCATATCCACCGACAATCCACCAATGCTCCGAGAACCTTTTGGACGCTCGAGAGTTTTCTAAAGATCCCTATTTATAGAGGCATATGTAAACATTTTGAATCAATCAAGCAATAGAATTATTTTTGTGGATTATTTGTCTGTGTTCTGCTTCTGACCCCTTCAATTTGGTATCAGAGATGGATCTAGGTCTCACTCCCTCATGGGAGGGCCCAGGATCCTGAGAGGAGAGTCACCCAGCCAAGATGAGGAAATTTTGTGAGGCTGAGAGCCTAGATCGAGAGTAGTAAGCTGGGAGAGGACCTGCAAAGCCAGATAAGAGGTCGCAGAATAAGTGGAGATTACGCTTGTCAGAATAGACACTTGTCCGAATAGTTGAGGGAGCTGAGTCGAAGCCGAGAAGAGGAGGCCGTCGAGGGTTTCGAGTTGGAGGTATCCATCAAACGGAGCTGCCCCCGTTTCTATTCTCAGTGAGAGTTGGACGCTGTGCATAGTTGGAGAGCAGAGGAAGCCGCAACTTCTAGGAAAGATGCAAGAGCAAAGAGGTCGGGTCTCACACATGGATTTGGGATGGTAGCGAATTTAGCCGAAGTCGAATTCGCCAGAATGCAATTTTCGACGCGCTATTCTTCATCTCAGGGATTCACCAATTACAGAGGAGGTCGGGTTGATCCTGAGCAGGGGTTGATTGATGAGTTTTTTGTATCTGTGTTCCATTTGGTGGCAAGGACCACCCCTTGGGAGAAGACCTCACCCGAAAAATGCAGTTCCTTCCGAGGAAGAAAGCAGTAGCAAGCGAAGTAAGAGAGAACCCGTACCCACGACCGAGAAATATATCGTGCTAGTGCTTTTGCTTGGATTTCTTTCCCTCGGAGCCAAGGGAGGATGTTTGCATCTATTTGGCTTCTGGTTCGGTACCTGGTTTTGCTTTTGCAGTTAGTCTTCTTTTTATGCAATACCGTCTTTTCTACAATGGTTGCTTGGTTGTTATGGTGCTTGATATGGATGTCCTTGTTTTACTTTGAAACAATGACTTCTGCAGGTTTAATTCATTTGCTTATGGATCTTTCACAAAGTATATGTGTGACTTAAACTGGAAGTGAAAGTTGACTTAAGTCAAGTATTTCTATGTAAAAGTCCTCCTTTAGATTTGTAAAAAGGCCATTGAGTATATAGAAAAGTGCTTGGAATGGTCATGTGAGTTTCAATCTTAGAGAAAGTTAAGAAGTTTAAGGTCAAGTAATTGAGTCTTCAAATGAGTCTAAAAGCTTTGTGAAAAATGAGTCTTGAAATGTAAAGTCATTACAGGAGAGTATTAATCTCAAGAAGAGTTAAAAGTGAGAGTCAGTTTGTTAAGCTAGTCAAAAGTTGAGTCCATATCAAATGTTAAGTGATGTAAAATCATGGCAAGTGGTGCGTCAATTAAGTTTGCCAATTCATTGTCATAGGTTGTCTTGTTGGATCTTGATCAACTCCAACAAAAAACATATCCATAAAGTATATTGAAAAGAAAAACAAGATGCAAGAAGAAATGTAAAACATAAAAGAGAGACTCATGATATAGAAGATAAAGGGTGATAAAAGAAAAAAAATGGATGGTGAAAGACAAGGAAGAAAGACTCTCGTTGGAAGAGGCAGAGAACAAAGAAGACTCCAAATGAAGTTATGTAATGCTTAATGGGCATATGTAATGAGCTTGTAATTTGTTGGGCATTTAGTAAAGAATGTGAAATTTTTGTACTTGAGATAAAATGATACATATATGATGTAAGGGGTGCATGATCGGTAGTACCCGACACTCTTGAGGTTTTGGTCCAAAGTTGTAAAGCTTAGCCATAGGCAAGGCAAGCTATATTCCCCAGGTGTTTAGTAAGACTTGTTAAGACAGGCCTACATGGATTAGAGTGATCATGTAGAGTGTATCCCTCTTAGGCATAAAGATTGGATGTGGCATCAAGCTGTGGAATTAACCACTTGGTAGGTACGAGGGTGGTAGGTGTACTCGTATCTAAGTTTGATGGTGATCAGAGAAGTTAGATCTTTGATTAAAGGGAGGATTGTGAGATAAAGTAATATCAAAGTGTGAGTTTGTTGGGACCATGTTATCGAATATATTGATGAACCATGTATGTGAAAATGATACCTAGATAACTAGAGAGTACAGTGGATGGTACCCATGTATCTTGGTAGATGGATCTCTTTTTATATGGACATCAATGATCAAGTTGTTTGCAGGGACAAAAGAAGAAGCAAAAATGATGAAACTCAAGTGAGCGTGTGTTGTGTAATAAAGTAGCACATTGAAGGAAGCCCAACCATATGAAGATAGAAATTGAAGATGATGACATGACTCAGATAAAGACCTAACCAAGACATGTATTTGTTAAGGAGGAGACATTGCAGATCAAAAGA
>JASDQU010710199.1:18175-41661 GCA_032191745.1 Picea mariana
GGACTCATATTCTTGCTAATAAAATAGATGGCATAAGGGAGATGATTTTCTTCTTGTCCCAAGACAACTCCTATTGCAGTATCTGAAGCATTAGAGGATATATGAAAGGGAAGTGTCCAATCAGGTCCTCTTAGAATAGGAGTTGTAGATAGTTGATGTTTGAGTGCATCAAATGCTTCCTGGCAAAGAGTAGTCCACTTGAATTCAACATTTTTCATAAGTAACACAAACAAAGGAGAAGTCATTTTGGAAAAAAAATTGATAAATCTTCTATAATATCCAGCATGTCCTAAAAAACTTCTCACATATGTTTGGGTTTTAGGAATAGGAAGGTCTTTAATGACTTGTATCTTTGATGGATCTACCTGAATTACTTGAGATGAGATAAAATGTCCAAGTACCACTCCTTCACTCATCATCATATGACATTTTTCGGTGCTTAAGGAGAGGTGGGCTTGTATACATCGGTTAAGTACTTTCTCAAGATTTTGTAGTGCTTCGTCAAAAGAGACACCATAAGGGGTAAAATCATCCATAAAAATTTCCATAGAGTCATTAAGCATATCAGAAAAGATTCCTATAACTGCTCTTTGAAAGGTTGCTGGTGCATTACATAGTCCGAATGGGAGGACTCTATAAGCAAAAGTTCCCTAGGGCTAGTAAAAGTGGTCTTATCTTGGTCTTGGGGTGCAATTTTGATCTGGTTATTCCCACTGAAACCATCTAAGAAAGAGAAGAATTTTTTCCCTGACAAATTATCTAACACCTGATCAATGAATGGCAACGGAAAGTGATATTTTTGAGTGGATTTATTTAAGGCTATATAATCTACACACACTCTCCATTTCCCATTTTTTTAGGAACTATTACCAATGGGGAAACTCATTCACTGTCAGATATAGGATATATAAACCCTGCATTAAGCAATTTTTGAAGTTCTTCTTTAAGAATTTCTCTTAAATTAGGGTTCATTCGTCGTTGAGGTTGGCAGATCGGTCGACAATCTTCCTTGATATAGATATGATGAGTGCATAATTCAGGAGATATTCCCTTCATATCTATATAGTCCCATGTGAATGCTTCCTTATGTTCAAGAAGTAACTTCATTAATCGTTGTGTTTCAGCAACTGTCAAGTTGGGGTTTATATTTAGTTTTTTGCCAGGTTTAATTTCTACTAGTATACTTTTAGAAGAGATGGTAGTTGATGTTTGAGGTGGGTCTTCAGAGTTAAGGTTTTCCTAGGTATCTGACTCCAAAAGTGCAACGAGTTAATTATGTGTTTATGGAGTCACAGAGGAGGGTTCACAAATAAAATTATTAATTACTTCATCCTCAGTGACGTCTTTAAGGCTTAAGGCTTGTCCGATAGTCAAGATAGGTTGAGTAGTTTGATCGTCAAAATCCACCCATAAGGAATTGTCATTATTAATCAAGGGTGTAGTGTGAGGGTAGAGGGTAAGCTGTTTGGTCTCATATCCATTGGAAATTGTCATTGAACCAGATCTACAGCTGATAAAGGCATCTGTTGTGGCTAGCCAAGGTCTACCCAAAATTAGAGGATGACCCCCCAACTTTGTTTTAGGTTGTAATACCACAAAGTCAGCTGGATAATTCCAAGACTCAACTGAGATGATTAGGTCTTCAATGACTCCTTCTGGTTTGATTGTAGAATGGTCAGCTAATTCTAGAATGGTTGGGGTATCTCTGATTTCATTCTTCAGTTGTAACAGTTGTGAAGTTTCAAGAGTCATAATATTGATAGCAGCGCCTAAGTCTACCAGAACTCGAGGAATTATTGTTTTTCCAATTTGTACTGTGGCAGTAGGATGGTCAGGATCACCATATTTAACAAGAAGAGCTTTACCCGACATTAGTGCAGATAAATCACCCATGACATGGACTGTCAGGGGATCTTTAGTTTTCCTACCAGGTTTCTTAACACAAATGTCTCACATAGTTCTAGCATAAATTGGTACATCTCTTAGTGCTTGTAATAGTGGAATTTTGACATAGAGATTTTGCAATTCCCCTAGAAGATTGAAATCAGGTGGCTTAGTCGTTTTAGTCAAAGATAAACGCTCAGGGAATGGTGGTTTTGTTGTTTCATCAACAGTGTTGGAGGACGATTGTACCTCTTCAGGTACATCGTGATTTTTATTTCTTCTTTATTGGAATCAGAAGAGGTAACATCATCAATGATAGGTTCTACTATTTTCCCAGATCGTAAATGAATATCATTGCATTGCACATGGAAAAGAGAAAGTATAGGCTGGTTTTGAATATCAATGCACTGCACAGCCTTATTATTGAGGTTAGGGTTAGGTTGTACAGGTAGTTGGGGCCTCATCATTTGATTGTTCGGTGGAGTACCTAGTGGTAAAGAGAGTGGTTGCTAAAATTGTGGTTGAAATTGAGGCAATTGATTTGGGAATGGGGGTTGTTGACCTCTCCAATTTGGATTCCATTGGTTAAGGTAGGGTTGTTGTTGTGGAGGCCAAGGAGTCCATATTGCTAGGTCTACAAAGGGAGGGTTTGTTTGTTGCATGGGTGGGTAATTCATTTGATTGAGGGTTGGGTATTGCATTTGATTAAAGGGAGGGTAATTTTCTTGACTAAAAGAAGAATAGTTATTCCAACGATTAGAAGATGTAAATGGCACATTAGGGTTTGTACCTTGTCCCCGCGGTTGCCATTGCCTTCTCTGTGTCAACAGATAGACAGTTTCAGCTTCTTCATCAGTTGGTTGTAGTGCTGCTTTGATTCCTGGTAAAGAAGGGCATTGTTGAGTTTCATGATCCTTATCACAAATGGTGCAGGTTGGTTTTTTTTCTAATGGGCATTCCCTTCATGGGTGCTTATCTCTGAATTTGGAACAAAAGATGGACAGAGCTGCTTCTGCTTCGGCTTGTTTCTTTTGAATTTGCAAGGTGTCAATTTGTGAAGCAAAAGAACTTAACATTTCAGTTTTAAAACCCTCAAGTAAATTACCTATTTTGGCTCTTGTTGCTCCTCCACTAGCTAATTTTTGAACTCTTGAAAATGTGTCATCCCTGTTTTTTGATCTATTTCTTGCAACTCCTCTTGAACATCTTTTACATAGGTTAACAATTTCATCATATGATTCCTTAGATATGTCCCCTTTACCAAGCATATTCAGCATATCTAGACAGTCATTCCTTACTCCTTTTAGTAATATTGTTTTAAGAATATCTTTACTTACATCGGGGTGACTGGATATTTGTAGATTATATTGTAGTCTTTCCACAAAGTCCTCCAAATTTTCATCCTCTTTCTGTATCATCTTGAATAGTTCCTCTCTTTTTTCTCTTGTTCGGAAATAGTCTTGGTATTTGTGCAGGAATTTCTCTTTCATCTGATCCCATGTTGTGATTACATGACCTCCAAGACTCATGAACCATCTTAATGCATTTCCTTTTAATGTTGTTGGAAATAGCTTTAATTTTTTAGCATTGGAAATGTAATCATAACTTTTGCATAATATGTCGAAAAGGAATTCATCAGGATCCTCTGAAGATAAACCATGAAACTTAGGTAAAGCTGAGAGTGGAATATTCTTCATGGGAGCTACTCCTCTAGGAAGATCACCAATAGGAAATCCTAAGGTAGAAAAAGAGTTTTCATCATTTACCTCTCCTTTAGGACCTGCCTATTCTTCATGGTGCAGTTCTTCATTATACTCATCCATGGTTTCTTTTGTTTGTTCCCCTACTGCACTTGATCGACCCTCAATGTTTTCTGTTGGTTTCTCAACTGTGTCAGGGCTCCAAATTTCTTTCCCCATTTCAAATTTTGCTTGAAAGGAAGGTTGAGATTTTGGTTTTCGAGAGCTTGGTCGTTGAGGAGCAACAGATTCAGATTTTGATATAATCTCGTTAATAAAAGTCTTTATTCCTCCCCTTCCTCTACCCCTGCCACCTATAGGGTCAGTTTCTTTGGGGTCTCTGCATCCTCTCATGCAATCTGTATATCTGAAAGAACATAAGTGCTTTTGAAATCTATAATTGTCTTCCCCGACAACGGCGCCAAAATGTTGGTCACTGTAATTACTTATTAACTAAACAATCAAGTGTTACATAAATTGTCAATCCAGGGAAGTTTGTTTATTTCAAAGGCAATCACACATTGTATATGCTCAATCTCAAATGCAATCTAGAGTTGTATTAAAATTACACTAATCACACCTTTCTTTGAACAGACTAAACTTCTACGTTGAATTACAGAAAAGCAATCTATCTATTGCAGAGTTTGAGATTCAAAGGAAAATAATTATCAGAAGAATCTTGGATTACATTAAGAAACAGCAACCTAGGAAAAGGAATCTTTCAGCATACTGCAAGGAAGACTAACTATTCTGTAATAGAGAACAGGACCCTATTCCCCAAAGCAGGAATCTTTAGCACCTGTCTCTGACTATCACACTTTCATAAACTCATTACCAATCAAAATGATTAACAGGTACTGAAGGCTAACTATTCTATAATAGAGAACAGGACCCTATTCCCCAAGCAAGAATCTTCAGCACCTGTCTCTGATTATCACACTTTCATAAATTTATCAAGCAGAATTACCAATCAGAATGATTAACAATTACCTAGGAATGAATTGTATGAAAACAATGTAACAATCAGTAAAGCAGAGTTTTAGCAAAATAGAGTTTCAGTAAAGTAGAGTTTCAGCAAAACAAAGTTTCAGTAAGGTATATTTTTAGTAAGGTAGAGTTTCAGCAAAACAGAGTTTAAACAAGGCATGAACAAAAATAATACTAACACACTACAGAACTAATGGGTGAATCTTGTGAACAAGGTGGGCCCACTCCTTCTCACAAGATTCCCTGGAAAAGAAAGGAACTAAGAATAAATGCTCAGAATAATCTTTTATTCATTTGTCAATTGTATCATGTTACAATATCCAAAGTGAACACGCTCTTCTATGTAATTCCTTTCTAGCTAAAAATCCTCCCCATCTAATGATGATTTCCCCTTATTTAAAGAGGAGAATCCTCTTAATACAATTGATCATAAAATTACATGTGAACATACAAATCCTATTCTTAGTCAGATCTAATCTTCTATGTTGGAATAGGATATTCTGATCTCCCATAGCAAAATGTTGTTACAACAATTGGAATGGTGTTGGGTTGAGGTGTAGTTGTTGTGGTCGGAGTAACAGCTTCTTTATTTATCTTCTTGTTACTGTTGTTGTATACTATTTCAACATCGCAAATCACAGACTGTTTCAGCAACGGGATTTGCGTTCTATTTGACTGTTTCAGCAACGTGGTCTCAAGAAGCAACAATGGTTGGTGCTGACTTAAGGTACGGCTGTTGCGGACAATGTAACAGCTCCTTCTTGTTACAGCTATGTGAATTGATGTTCCAGCATCGCAAATCACGGACTGTTTCAGCAACGGGATTTGTGTGCTATTGACTGTTTCAGCAATGGGTCTTCAAGCAGCAACAATATATAATCTGCAGTTCAAACTGTTTCAGCAACTATATGTTTCTGATCGATGTCTAAGTATGAGAGTAATGTAAAATTACATGTAAAACAAATTAAACATATAACAAAGAGAAGAAACGTTATATACCTTCGGAAAAATAGGTTAAGGTGATAATGTAAGCTTAAATGTGAGTGGGAAAAGGATGTAATGATAGCAAAAAGTATGAACAAAAAGGTACATTATAGGGTCCTTACAGTTACATTGCTTGGCTCATGGACTATTGCTGACACATAATTGTTTATGCTTTTAATTACCCGCGCGCATTGCAAAACTGATGACGCGTGATTAGATTAGGAATAAAATGTACTTGCGTGTCTTAAATTTCAGTTGTCAGGTGCTTGTTTAGAGTTGTTTACTATAGCGAGAAGCAAATAGTAATGTCAATGTGCTAATGAATGATGGGTGAATACTCCTTACTTGCATCAACAAATGTCTTATTGAATGATGAAATTCAATCTTTATGTTTGTTAATAGATTTATCAATGAACTGGATTAACAACCTTTATTTCTCCATTAAATTATTAATGAGTGATTGATGTAGACCTTAGACTTCCTGCGCTTGTGAATTTGGTCATGTGTAATGGTTTAGAAATGATTTATCTTGTGCTTAACTTGAAAATGATGTTGATTATTGTAAATTTGATGATTGATTTAATTGTGCGCCTGGAAATTAAGTAGATACTGTGGCGCCTTAAAAATAAAAAAGAGTGGATTATTTGCGCCTTAGCTTATGTCATTGCTTGATTGATTTAGTAATTGAGTTCTCATGTGCCATCAAATTTTATGTTACATTTGTTGGTTTATTGGAATGCTATTGTGCCTTGATGATCGGTGATCATGTTGATTTAGCTTAGATGGCATGGAATTGATTGTATGGGTGGGAGGTAGACACCTGCTTGTTCCTCAGAACAATCACCAGCCTTGAGACCTTAAATGGTCAAAATCAATGGGAACGTGGGCTTGAGCGTTGCTTATGTGTCCTGAAGGTCCTAACCTTGCAAGGTAGGTTGGGCGGGTAGTCATCTTGTATTTATTGCCTAATTGAACGTTGTCGCAAATTGTTTCCAGATATTGTGGTGTGCTAATCTGCTACGCTATTTATGTTTATGTGTCTCTATCCTTCGATGATAAATTGATTGAGTTTTTATTTATTTCAACGATGAGTAGCGGGTGATGTTGTTACCTTGTGTCATTGTTCATTTATGATTCGTATCGTTTATGTGTCATCATCTGTTGTATGAATGCAATGCTTATGGTATTCTATTTATTGTGTTAATGCATCGATATGTGTATCGCTATTCATGGCAGTAATGTGTCGGCGTTATGTCATGAATGATTGATAATGTGTTAATATTGTTTTATTTATATATTGGATGATGAGACATGATGTAGCTATTAATTGTGATGTATATTTCCTAACGCAAACTAAAAAAAAAATTTACCTATTGTTTGTCACTTTCGTTGTCGTAACAACAGGGTCGTTACATGATGAGATCAAACAATAATGAAGAGTAAAAGAGTAGTGTGACCTGATAACTAATTGGAACCATCTTTCAATAGGATCATGATATTATGGTTTCCCTTCTTTGTTTAGGTCACACAACATGTCCTCATTTTCCATGCTACGTAGAGTATCTTCTTCAAGATGATTGGTCTTTGGAGTACATACAGGATATTCCAAGAGGCATGCTAAGAACTCCTCAATATCAATTTCCAATGGTTTCTCTCCATTTAATTATATCCATGATTCTTTAGTCTCCTCAACAAACTGACAAGAGGAATCCGAAGGGACTTCTAAATCTTCTTATGGAGAGACAAATGAATTATTGACTGTTGTCAAGATATGCTCTTCGTGAGAGGTGGATATCTCACATGTTTCTAGAATGTGAGAAATTTATTAGAGGAACATTCTCCAAGCTCTTGATCATCCGTGAATTACTCTAGTTGGTTGATGATACCTGTCTCGCAACACAAATTAGTACTCAGGGGTTCTTACAACACCCCAAAAATGATTTATCATCAAAGATATGAATTTTAAAACTAAGAAATTAAAACTATTTGAAAAAACAAAACACACCAAACTTGAACTCCTTGAGTTATTGGGACACTGTTGTCACCAGTTTATCAGTTCGCACAATTTATATCATCATAAATAAAACTAAATTTGCATAAATAAAAACACATGTTTGCATAAAATAAGGAAAAACACACTTGCATTAAAAGAAAACACTTTTGCATGAAAGGGAGAGGACAACCTAACTTTGGAGCAACCCCACTAAAGTGGATGTGTAGGCTCTTCCCTCATGTCTTACTGTCTTATCTCTTCCCTTAGGTCATCCATAAAAGTAATCCAAAACCATTAAAGCAATCTAATTCAAATACTACCTATTAATGTTTACAACTCCCTGACAACGAAGCCAAAATGTTGGTGAAATTATATGCATAATATATTACCAAACATAAATTATCGACCAAGATTTGTAATCAACAGAGTTGTTACACTATATGTGCCAGAAACAGGTGATTTCCTATGTTTGTTTAGTGTATCTTAGATAAGAAAACCATTTAGAAACCAACACACACTTTTAAAAATAGCACTCTTCACACAATGCAAAATATGGAAAGCAAAGATCATAAAAAATATATGATTCAAACTCTTGCTCAGGTGACTAGTGTGTTCATTATAGGCTCATGAAGTAGAAATATGAACTTTGAATCTATTCTTGCAGCATAAAGACTAATAACAGCTAAAACTTTACATATGCTAATAGGAAAACATCAATCAATGTTAGGGGAAATCACAAGTGAAGGAAGACACTCCATTTTAGGTACATGTAGGGTGAGAGATGGAGATCTGATCTCATTTCCTGTAACAACTCAATTCAATAATAACTTTCAAGCAATCCCTATCTAATTTTGCACACTTCTTCAAACCAATGATATTCATAAATTAAATCAATGCAACTTGACAATTATGAAAAAAAATGTTTCGTTCCTACACAGGAAACATAAGTTTTTATGAGATGTTATATTTGTTGGATCATGTAATGTGAAGGATGGACTCTCAAATTGTTCCTGTACTGCCACACTTTGCAATCAATTCTAATAGTGAAATCAAAATAAAATAACTTGAAATCAAAACAACAAGTACATGAAATAAAAACCTATACTAATAATTTACAATGAGCTTACCAAGCTGGATTAGTGGGCCCTTGCAGATGCCAACATGGAAGCTTTTATATTAGTAGATGCTAAATCTAAAAGACGCACAGGATCATTGAATTCAAGCTTACATTAATCTTCAGCAAGTAAGTTTACAAAAAGAGTCTGTTCAGAAATCCAATCTGCATCATAAAAATTCATCTTCTTTCCTCGAACCTATGAGGTCTTATTTATACATAAAATCCATGGATGAATGGATGAAATTGAATCCCCAAACTCAGAAAACAATTTTTACAATTTTAGGATAAATCCCAAACATCTGGGTTTTTCATCAATTTGGGAAAATTCGAGTTAGAGATCCACCCATATATTCTAAAAAAATTCCAATTTTGGAAAAGTTCCTATCAATTACTCAATTTCCCGCATTCTAGACAAAACCCATTTCGTAGAATTTCTAGATATGATGCCATCTGCCCGAAAATCGAGGCACAAGTTGGCAGATGAGATTTTTGCTAATTTTTGCAGAATCATTCCCCCTGAGCTGGAAATCCACACATGTGATCTGGGTGAATTATGACACACATGTCAGCATGTAAGCATCTAATCCAGGGGATCAAATTTTGCTCAAAAATCAATGTGCTCGGAATTGCTTCAAAACGGACACGTGCTTAGGCCTCGTCCTCACGATCCCAATGCAACTCAAACAGGTTCAAACGGATGTTGTATGAGCGATATATCATGTTTTGTTCATTTTTCCAAAAGTCTGTACTGACCATACATTGTTGACATGGCAGTGTACGGACCCACATGTGGTAGGTGACGTGGATTGGCCATGTGGCAGAGTGTTGAGTTGGCATGTTGACTGGGCAGGCTATGTGGCAGGCAAGTGGACGAATCAGGATTTGACATGTGTCACATATTGGGAAATTGTTATGGTGCCATGTGGCCCAGTCTTGGGCTGCCATGTGGCACCCCTCCAGTTGATAAAATTGTGGTAGTCCATGGGGGTCTAACCCCCAACCTCCAGACGCGCATGGCACAGCTTTTGCATAGGTCAGGCCACCAACCCGCATGTGTGATGTTACTTAACCGTATACATTAAAATATTTATTTGAATTAAACAATGTGTATGGTTGGCAGAGAAAAGGGCTTGGGATTAGCCCCAACCCCTAGTTCAAAACCCCGGTGCATACACCATACGACCAATACCATAAACTTTGGCACATGCGCGGACCATTACAATGGCGTTTAGCCCCGGTCACATCACTCTCTACCATATGACCCTAGAGCGCGGAGGTTACAACGGTGTTGGTAGGTGCTAGTTTTCAAGTCGGCGCTAGGCCACATGGCCCATACGACCTTTACCTCCATCGGGAAAAGGGGCTAGTGCACAAATGGTCCTACAATTCTGCTTGTTTTGTGGGATTGTTGCATGTGCTAGGTTTTGGCATGAAAAACACATAGAGGCTGAGTTAGTCACACAGTGGGTGCAATTTGGCGAGGAGGTACATCAAGCTTGAAGGGGAAAACTTCCAGGAGGTGTAACTTCTTCATTTTTTGGCCAAACCAGGTGCAGAAAGAGCCCAGCTAGGGGTTTTTGGACGTTCTAGAGCCATTGGAGCCATCTATTTTATATTTTGAGCATTGTAAAAGAAATTTTTAAGCGTAATGAAAATGATCCAAGGGAAGTTGGACCAAGAGATGTATCCCAAGAGAGGGTCAAACTCCTTTATCATTTGTTGTGTTATGTGTTCACTATTGATGGTTTTTATATGTCTGATATGTTGTTCATGATTAATTAAAAACTTACTAAACTTATGTGTTAATAACTTGATCCAATTACCCAAACACATACCATTTTTACACTTTCAATTTAAAATAAAACAAACCCATTTCAATTTCAAATCAGTTGGTATCAGAGCATAGGTTTGAGGGTTTGATTGTTTGTGCAAGTTTTATTTTCTGATGCTTACAAGGTTGAAGCTCACAAGAGGAGAAGGAAAGGTTGTGGAGCCAAGTTCTCAGCTCTTAAGAAGGAAAGTTGCACATTCACCTCAAGGTTCAAGGAGACATTCACCAAGCATGGCTCATATGGAGAGTCAAGAGCACCTTTCTTCAGAAGAGGAAACTTTCAGGAAATCTTTCTTTGATATGGATGAAATGGTGAAAGTGTTATTTGATGAAAGGAATGCAAGATTGTAGGGTGAAAGTTCTAATCCTCCAAAAGATGATGGAGACCATGAGGAAAACACTCCAAAAGGGAATGGAGGGAATGGTGGCACTCCACCTCCGTCACCTTCGTCTTCTTCTTCCTCTACTATTTCAGAACCAATTCCTATTTCTCCAAAGGAGCATGGTAAAACTATATCACATACTCCTTTACTTAAGCTTGATATCAAATTTGAATTTCCTATGTACAATGGAGAGGTGAATGCAGAAAGGTTGGAAAATTGGGTTCATCGAATAGAGGGGTATTGTAGGATACAAAGGATCCAAGATGACGAAACCAAAGTTCAGCTTGCCTCTCTTAGATTGGAAGGTGAAACACTAATTTTGTGGGAAGCCAAAACTCAAGAGGACATGAAGAAACATGATAAAGTTTTATCCTTTTGGAATGATTTTATTGTTGCAATTAGAAAGCAATTTTATCCATTATCATACATGCAGAAAGATATAATGGATTGGCAAAATTTTACACAATCTAAGGGGGAAAATGGACAAATCTATACTCAAGAGTTTAGGAAAAGATCTTTGGTTTTGGGAGTAGATTTGTCTTCACGAGATAGTTTGCTCAAATACATTGGAGGATTGCATAGTTATTTGAGATATACCATACTTATGTTTAACCCTACAAATCGAGATGAAGTATGTGTGCAAGCTACTCATTTAGAAGCAAGAGGAAAGAATGTTCCTCAAGAGGGCAGCAAGAAACCTTTCTTTAATGGAGATAAAGAAAAGGGAAAGTTCAAGGGAAAAGGAAAGAAGAATGATTCATAGGAAATATGGAGAAACAATGGCATGCAAGCATTGTTCTAAGGATGTCCATTATGAAGACCATTATTGGAAACTTCATCCTGAGATGAGACCCAAAAAGTTCAACAACAAAGGGAAGCCAAAGATTGTTGCAACTAGCCAACATGATTTGGGTTTATATTTCGGTGATGAGACAAAGATTACAACCATGGGATATAAAGGTAAGGAATCCATTGCTAGCACTAGTTCTTCAAATTCTGCCATCAATGAAAATCAATATGAAAAAGAAATAATAGAGCTTTTCCACATAAGGGTGATTTCAAAACATACCAAAATAGACACACTTTTTTATAGTGGTTCACAAGCAAACCTCATATCTGAAGATATTGTAAAGAAATTAAACTTGGAGACAATACCTCATCCAAAACCATACCCTTTAGGATGGATATGTGACAATGAAAATTTGCATGTAACAAGAAGGTGTAAACTCAAATTTGTCATTACTACAAACTTTATAGATGAGGTAGAGCTTGATGTCATTCCATTGGATATATGTGGTATTGTTTTGGGAAGTCCATATTTGTATGATAGGAGAGATATCTTTCATAGACATGAGAACAAATATCATTTGTTTAAAAATGGAGTTGAGTACATTGTTAGAGCACATAAAAAGAAGATGAACATGTCACTTGTAAATTCTAGACAAATGAAGAGATTAGTGAATGCTAGTAAGAATTTTGTTCTCTTGATGATAAAACCAAAAGAGAATGTTGAAAGGGAAGCCTTCCAAGGATGTGACTCAAAAATTAAATCTGATTTATATGAGGTTGTTAATGCTCATGGTGAGATGTTTCATGAACCAAAAGGATTTCCTCCAAAAATAGGAGTCCAACATGAGATTTCTTTGCAGCAGTATGGTCCTCTTCCAAACATTGGTATGTACAGGATGTCAGTGATGGAAAATGCATAAATTAAAAAACAAATCCAAGAGTTGCTTGAAAAAAGGGTTATTCAGCCAAGCACTTCACCATGTGGGTCACCGATTGTATTAGTTCAAAAGAAAGATGGTACATGGCGCATGTGCATTGATTTCAAATCCTTGAACAAGATTACAATAAATAATCGTTATCCTCTTCCTCGTATTGATGATTTGATTAATCATTTAACGGATGCCAAGTATTTTACTAAGTTGGATTTGAGAAGTGGATATCATCAAATTAGGATTGATGAGGGAGACACATGGAAGACATCTTTCAAAACCAAGAAAGGTTTGTATGAGTGGATGGTAATTCCATTTGGTCTTTGTAATGCTCCTGCTACATTCATGAGAGTTATGAATGATGTGTTGAGACCTTATCTTGATGATTTTGTGATTGTTTACTTGGATGATATCTTGATTTTTATCAATTCACGTGAAGATCATGTCAAGCATGTGAAACAAGTACTAGATGTCTTACATAAAGAGAAGTTTTTCTTGTAGATGTCTAAGTGTGAATTTGGAAAGACCTCAATTTTTTACTTGGGGCATATTGTGGGAGGAGGAGAATTGAAGATAGATCCTTCCAAGGTCAAAGTCATTGTGGATTGGCCCAAGCCCAACAATGTAACAGAGGTGAGAAGATTTTTTGGAGCATCCCAATATTGGAGGAATTTTATTGCTAACTTCTCTTACATTGCAGCTCCATTACATGCATTGACAAGTACTAAAAACTTTTTCCAATGGGGAGGAAAGAAACAAAAGGCATTTGATGAATTGAAGGAAAAGATTATTTCAGCCCCAGTTCTTGCACTTCCTAATTTGAGATGGCCATTTGAGATCTAAACAGATGCAAGCAATTATGCAATGGGAGCAGTCTTGTTACAGCATGGTAATCCCATTTGTTTTCATTCAGAAATTTTTAATGGAGCAGTGATTAACTATCCTACCTATGATAAGGAATTGTATGCATTGGTACAAAGTGTGAAGAAGTGGAAACATTACTTGTTGGGAAAAGAAACTATCATCCACACAGATCACCAACCATTGTAATACTTACAATCACAAACCAAGCTACAACAAGCAAGGCACTTCAGATGGATGGGATTTCTTCAACAATTTCACTTGGTTATCAGGCATAAGAAGGGAATTTTCAATAAATTTTTTGATATGCTTTCTAGGCATATTGTTAGTGCTTCATTTATTCTTAAGCATAATTCTATAATGCATGAGAGCTATGTTGAGCAGTATGTTTTAGATTCTGATTTTAAAGAAGTTTATGCAACTTTATGTCATTCTAACCAAGTTGAGGAATTGGACTATCATGTACATGATAAGTTATTGTATCACCTTGGCAAGATTTGTATTCTATATGGTGAGAAAGTCAACATCATACGAGAAGCACATTCTCCTCTCAGTGTTGGTCACTTTGGTGTAGGAAAAACAATGGCAAACTTACAAAGGTATTGCTATTGGCCTAAGATGAATGAAAGTGTTTCAAGATATGTAAGAGGATTTTCATTATGTGATACAAGCAAGCCTAGCCACAGAAAGTTGGTTTTGTATACTCCACTTCCAGTACCTAATTGTCCTTGGGAAATCATCTCTATGGATTTTGTAGGAGGTCTACCTATGTCAATAAAGAGTCATGATTATCTTTTTGTTGTGGTTGATCATTTCAGCAAAATGTGTATTTTGATTCCTTGTAAGAAATAGGTTACAGCTAAACAAACGACACATATGTTCTTTCAAAATGTTTAGGTTCATTTTGGGTTGCCCAAGTCCATTATTTCTGATCAGGATTCTCGATTTGTTGGGAGTTTTTAGTCAACTTTATGGGAACTCATGGATACCAAGCTGAAAAAGAGCATCGCTTTTCATCCACAAACAGATGGTCAGACATAGGTGGTGAATAGAATGGTAGTACATATTCTTCATGGATATTGCAGCAAGCATCCTAAGCTTTGGGATGAGCATCTACACTACATTCAACATGCTTATAATCGAGCAAAGCATTCCTCAACTCAAACTTCTCCATTTGAGGCTTGTTTTGGTTATTTACCAAAGTCTCCTTTAGATTTTATCTTTGGGAAAGATGTGGCTATTGATGGCCATAGTGATGTTGACAAGGCCAAGAATTTCATTGAACAAGTTTAGTTTGTGCATCAAACCGTTCAAGAACAGTTGGAAAAGAGCCAAGAAAAGTACAAAGAAAGACATGGCAAGCATCGTGTTGATCACAAGTTCCAAGTTGGAGATGAAGTTTGGATTTACATTAGCAAAGAGAGGCTTGAAGGAGAAGGTAAAAAACTAAAACCACTTGAGATTGTATGAGCCTCCTTTGATTGATGATCAAGGAGAGCATGTTCATATTCCATCAATTGAATATTTCTCACTGGATTTTCTTTCAGAATTGCATGAAGATACAATCCTTGATAGGAAGACAAGGTCTTCAAAGTGAGGGGGCGTTAATTACCTTCATATTGGTCTCAAAGGCATCAATCCAAGCAAAGATAAGTGCATTGATATTGGAAGGGTGAGGGAACTATACCCTCATCTTCAGATAGACTGAAAGTAGTCTTTTGGAGGTCCAAAAGATTCCTAATGGGGAGGAGTGATCCAGGGGATTAAATTTTTCTCAGAACTTAAAGTGCTCGGAATTGCTTCAAAATAGACACATGCATAGGCCTCATCCTCACGATCCCAACGCAACTCAAACGGGTTCAAACAGACATCGTATGAGTGATATATCGTGTTTTGTTCATTTTTCCAAACAGGCAAAATTTTGTTGACTGTACAGTCCATACAGTGCTGACGTGGCAGGGTACGAACCCACACGTGGTAGAGTGCTGAGTTGGCATGCTGACTAGGCAAGCTATGTGGTAGAAAGGTGGATGAATCAGGATTTGAAACATGTCACATATTGGGTAAGTGTTATGGTGCCACATGGCCTAGTCGTGGGCTGCCACATGGCACCCCTCTAGTTGATAAAATTATGATAGTTCGTGAGGGTCAAACCCCCGACCTCCGGGTGCGCATGGCAGATATTTTTCATAGGTACCTGGTCACCAACCCATCGTTTTGATGTTACTTAACCGTATAAAATAAAATATTTATTTGAATTGAACAATGTGTATGGTTGGCGAAGAATAGGGTTGGGGCTTAGCCCCAGCCCCTGGTTCAAAACCCCGACACATACACCATACGACCACTACCATAAAATTTGGCGCACATACGAACCGTTACAATGGCATTTATCCCCAATCACATCACTCTCCACCATATGACCCTAGAGTGTGGAGGTTGCAATGGTGTTAGCAGGTGCTAGTTTTCAGGTTGGTGCTAGGCCACATGGCTCATGCGACCTTTACCTCCGTCAGGAAAAGGGGCTCGTTCACAAACGGTCCTACAATTCCGCTCGTTTTGCGAGATTGTTCTGTGTGCTGGGTTTTGAAAATTAAAATTGTCAACGAAGTTTTTCCCGCAAAGTGTTGCTAAAGCCTATTATTATAAAAACTAATAATACTAGTAGGTGGGACCCCCTTGAACTATTGAAGATCAGATCTGTTCATTTTTTATGTTGTGATGATGTGCAACGTGGCTTACATGGTTGATGAGATACTGTTGTTATTGGTTATAACTTGAGATTATGAAGTGTTGATTCTCGATGTTACTACAACCTATTTTATTCATTAATATCATTGCTATATGTTCTTATCGCACTTGCACAACAAGCGTGTTAGTGAAATTACATGAAGAACAGTTTTGAGAAAGGCAAAAATACTATAACAAATGAAAAAAAAAGGGGGGGGATCTAACTCTGCAATTTTATTATACCACATACAAACAATTGGAAGGAAATGGGGAATAATGCAACAATTGAAAAGGTGAAGAATTTAAAACTATCCTATATGTTATACTATATGCATGAAAGGCTTAAATGGTTATGGTAAATTATAACTAGAAATTTTATGGACATACGATTAATTGAGTTATGTGGTCGATATACATATGGTATCTTTGGATAAATGGGATGTTGGTAGCTCATTTGACAAGGTAATGGACCTTATAGGTTATGCGATTTTTCTTGAGTTATATGATGTGAAATGGAATATGGTGGTCGCGCTACTGGCCTTTAATGTGGTGATTGTTTCGATACATGGTTTGATTAATGGTTAATGAGGAATTTGTTGGCATGTACTGTTGAATTAATGCATTGTGGGTGGAGGCAATGTGCATTTACTTCACGTCACCTTTACTCCTCCTGTTAGCCGCCACCCTAGTTGGCCTATTGTTCGATCTTGCTGTTGTGGTTATGCTCTGAATTTTTAGCATGGAGGAACCGCTCGAGCAGCTCTCGTTTTAAGGAATTCGATTATAGGTATGTCTTTTTATGGCCATTCATGACTCTTCTCTGGTTATGAAATGATTACTGGCTCAAGTGTATTGGTTTGTGTTTTCCTAAGTGTTGCAACTGTGTGAAATTTGGGTTCTTGGAATGAAGAGTGGATGGTTCTTCCTATAATAATTTTGAGTTCGTAGAGGTTATTGGTCTTCCTGGGTAATAGCTATTTGTTATCGTTGTTGGTGAGGGTTTTTGTTTAGTCTTGGTTGGATAGCTATCTTCACGCACTGTCACTAAATCCAGTCTTTGGCTTTCATGGGTTTAATAGTTGAAGGTTTTTTGTGTCACTATGTTTTGTTCACTTCGGCATTGGTTGATTTCAACACTAAGGGTCACGAAATGGGTTCTCCTGTTCTTACTCATCCCTATCTCCACCTCCGTGTTGTGGTTGTTTGATAAAATAACACAAGGGTTATACCCTACGTGTGTTAAACAACCTTTTCCAGGCCGAACTAGAGCCCTACCTTTTCGATTATGGCCCCTGTCATGGATTTGTACCCATCTACAGATGAGTCGTGTTTCTTCCTATATGCACCGTGGCCTTAGATTTTTCACCATTACAAAAAGTGGTTCTTCTCCCCCTGTGTTGGCTATGTAACAAACTGTATCCCTCCAGTCTGAAGATTGATAGAGCAGACTAGCCTAGACTGTTGGATTTACGACTTGGTTATGGTTGATTGGTGGTATAATTGTCGACTTTTGAGCACAAACTTGACCAGTTTCTCGTGTGACAATCGTGTTGGTTGGTATATAGTCACTGACTCTGTTATAACAATGGTAAACCCTACATTGCCAATTGCAGTTTCAAAGGACATAGTTACTCCCCTTATCTTAATAACTCGGTATTGTTAATGGAGAAGGCCTCTGCCCCCATTTGATTGGATGTGGGGGTATGCGTAGTTGCCATAGCTTGTTAGGTTGATTGATTTTTTACAACAATGGTGAATTAATGGTTAATACACAGTCACTGGTATTTGCACTAATGATTATTTGGATGATTAGTTGGTGTTGGTACAAATGCTTTATGTTACCCACGCATGTCACATTGTGTGTATGGTGTTTTTGCAAAAAGAAATAATGGGCATGGTAACTATGATTTTCTTTGGGACCAAATGACTATTGAACTAGATGACTATAGAGAATATATCACGGAATCCTTATGTTTTTCAATTGTATAAGCCTGAGTTTCCACAGCATAGTCGATTTCGGTGTGACTAAATCAAAACAACATTGTATTAAATCGATGGCTCAACACGATGGGTTGAGTTATTACTGTGAATGTGTGTTTGTTGTGTTAAGTGTAAATGTTGCATCGTGGTGTTTTGTTGGCTACGCACTATGTATAACATAGATGGTTTGGGTTTTTCACACTCAGGGATACCAACGGAGTTTTAAGCATGTTTTGTTGCAGCCTGATCATTTTGTTGAGACAGGATTGTTGTTGATACCTCGTTGGTTGGATAGGTGGCCTAGATTTTTATAGTCACATTAGATTGATCTTGCACAATGATGAATTTACACTTGCATGATTGAATTATTCAGCGCATGTCTTGTGTTGTAATGGTGGTTGTCGTCTGTCTAATTGTCGATTCGGGTTTTGGCAATTTGATCTTGATTATTGGGTGGCTACCTATATTTATTCAACGAATGTCATTGCATTCAAAATGACAGACCCGATGACAGTGATACTGTGACTTCATTTTTATTTTTGGAAATATGAATTGGAGTATATTTGTTGATTGAAGTAATGTATGGGCAGTGGTTGATTTTGATGGTTTACAGATTGGAAATGGGTATTGTTCAAAAATTGTTATAAAATGCAAAGAATGTAAATGAAAGGAACAGAACCCCTTACAAATTGTGTGGAATACATATTGTCTTGTGGTGAGACTGTGTTGGATATTTTATTATGAACAAAGAACTAGTTAAATGCACAGAAATTGTTATTTGGACAAAATGATTGATGGTTGGTACATCTGTTTTCGCATAATGTTTTGTGGATCACTTAGTTAATTTCATGAACAATAATCGTCTTTCTTCCCTTCCATGATTTCATTTTCTGCTAATTAAAAATCTCATCACCTTCCTGTTTCATTTTTTTCACTCCTTGTTCTGAAATTGATTACAGTCAAGAAAATTTTGGTGTTAAGGCAGTTGAAAGTGGCAGTGTCTTGTGTGGATTACAGTGATGTTTTATTGGTTGACTTTTTAGTTGATTGTTGTTGTCATTGAGAAGTGACCATGCCTTTTCCCCCCTCATTATATCATATTTCCGCTCAATAAAAACACCTCACATATCCCAGAACCCTTTTTCACCCCCTGCTCATTCATTAATAGTAAAACAATTTGTATGGATTGGATTGCATGAGTCTGATACATTGTTGAGCCAAATTTATTTCATATTTTTAAGAGTTTTCATGTATGGTTATTTAAAAGACTATTTTATAATCGATCATGCATCCAGGATGAGTTTTTTCAGTCAAGGTAGCCATGGCCGAGGAAACAGAGGTAGAGGTAATTGGAACCGAGGCCCAAGAAGGCCAAGGTTCTCCATACATTTTGACGTTGATTCACAAGATCTTAGCCAATTGTTTCATGCCGGATTCTTCAATTGGATTGGGCAGGGAATAGTCCAACCTAGGCCTAAAATCCCTCCTTTCCAAGCCCCGCAAGCCCCAATATCCTTTTACCTCCTCATGTCTCATTACAACTCGAGGTCCTATTGGGCCCCAACAACTCCCCTTATATTTTTACAAAATTTAAAGGGCCCCTATTAAAATCTTGATAACTATAATGAGCTACAGAATCAACCTTTTCAAATAGTTTCATACCTTGGCTTTCTTTGAGACAAACTTAAGACATTCACTATAGTATGAAACATTCATTACAAGAGTATATGTCAAAAGTTAGAAACGAACATAAAAATCTCAATTTAAACAAAAACGTTATTTTTTATCAAATGTTTACTTTCGTTTAAATTATGATTATGTATTTATTATTTTTCTCATTAGCAAGTTTGACTATATTGAATAATGGGTTCAATAATTCATGAAATAATATCTTGGTTGGTTTCTCATTTTTATAAAAACATTTGGTGATATTAATTAATTAAATTATTTTTGCATCTCATTTCAAAATAATAGATAATTGTTTGATTTTGTAAAAAACTAAAATTAATATTTTTTCTCCATTAACTTAAAGCTTCTAGATCATATTTGAAAACAAATTATAAATGATGTTTGTTTATAAGTTATAGTTAGTTTAAATTCATTTTTTATTTTTCTAGATTTTGTTTTTTTCTCAATTTTTAGGTTATTAATTTATGTTTCTTTTTGTTTCACAGGTTTCTATTATCAAATATTTGATATAGATCTGATCATGGCTTGATTTTATTATCCAAATACATTCAAGATGATTGATCCAAAAATAATTTTGGATTGCTACAAATAATTTTATGAGCAACAACAGATAAAATTTGGAAAGGCGTCAAGATCAGACACACAATTTTGCAGGACTGATTGCAGCCAAACCGTGAAGAATTAGAAGAAACGGTTGAAAACCCAGAACCAAAATGGACCCATTTACCTTCTACAAAGATATTTTCCCAAACAAATGCACGATTTGAGAAATATTTGGGTATCTTTTAGAGGCAAATTTCAGGTGGTGGAAATTAATAGTGACGCCCAGACTGTTCATTTATTTTATAAATATATGAGAAAGATCAGAGCCAAGGGGATGGAAGAATTGAAGAAGAGGATTTTAATCCTTTATATTTTGTATATTATTGTTTTTGTAAACTTTTTATTTCTTTTCAAATGGAGTAATGAATGGCTGGAAGCTTTGGGAGAATGAACGAATATTTTCAAAGAAGAATATGGAATTCCAGGTTGCTTAATGGCTTGTGTCCTGTAAGTAAAATGGTTTTATTTTTATTATAATATATTCATATTCTTTGAATAATTTATTATGCATTGATTTAAATAGCTTTAGTCTTTTATATCAATACATGGTTAATTATTATCATTTATGTATTAATTTTTCCAATCTTTAAAGTCTATTATCCAAATAATTTCTTCCAGGACTACAGAATGGACAAGTGACTCAAAAAACTTAATAGAACGACATATATGCATTTTGGCTTTAGCCTTTTGTTTATAATGTTGTTATTTATGTTTTTTTTAATCTTGTTACATGTGCAGGTCTGATATCTTTAGATTAAATGATCTGTGATGTGTAGGAGATTTATATTATAAATATCATCTGTCATTTGCTTCATCAAAATATAAATGTTGTGATTATATCTTCGATTTAAATAATGGGATTTATCTTTGAGTTTTAAATTGAATGATAAAATGCATAGATTGCTTCCAGATTTATCTTGTTGTAATCATGTATAATTATGAGATCACGGGTTTATGTTTGTGTTTCATTTTCCGTCATTAAAACCTAAGCTGCCAATACATGTTTTAAATTTATTTAGAACAGTAATAAAGTTCATTGCAGATTTCTCTCTTGGACATGGTAGTTGGATGTTCACCACTCATGCAGATGCTTGGATACAGCTCACTAATTCATTGACATGATAACTTCTTTGTATTTTTCTGTCATTTGCATATTATTGAAACTACAATGTATGGTTCAGCTTTGACTATCCACATGTTCATGTTTCATTAACTTTTTTTTGCAAGATTATTTAAATTCATAAAAGAAAAACAATAAATATTTTTATGTTCTTTCTTTATCTGCTTCTTAGAAGCAATCATTTTTCACATCGATTTTTGTAAGTTTCGATTAAAACTTGCATCTTGTAAATCATGTAAATAAACGAGACTTGTATATCCTCTGCTTTAATACAACTACTATAGTTAAATTTGAACATATGTACATATATATAGTGTGTTTAGTAATTAGTTAATTATTTCTCTCTTTTATTCATTTCTTTTAGGATTCTTAGATTGGCTAACAGAGCCATTAAACCTGTCAGAATGAGTTACACCAAACAGCTTGGGTTATTTAGACAACCCCGGACCCGACTCGCCCTTCCAGTTGACAGATGGTCAATTTCGCCCGTCAACAGGTCCCTGAAAATGATGGATACCAGGAGATTGTCCACCCGGCAGTCTCCCATCATTGTGGCTGGCCCAAATTTTCCTTGCCTGCTCCTCTGCCTTTTAACCCCATTTCCCAATCTACCCCTGACCACTCGCTAGTGCAATCCTCCCATGATAGCAAGAGATTAAAAACTGATGCCCACCATGCCCTTGATAAAGGAAAATCCATTGTTGCCCCTTCCTCACCCTCCAATGGCTCTGACAAATCTGTGTCTTCCTGGATGCATTTGAGGGTCGATTGTTCCCACATGATCAGCGAGATTAGGCCTAAAGGCTTTGCACAGCCAAAGGAAAATTCAGGGAAGTCGAGAGGTGACAACAACAATCAAGGAAGGGTTGCATCACAGACTGGGAAATATGGCTTTTGAGTTTTATTTTATCTCATGTTTTATGACAGTTGACTTCAAGGATCTTTGGACAGCATGTTTTATTTTGGATATATGAGTATTATTTTGAAACAATTTCAAATTTCATAGGCTAAAATTTCCAAAAGTGAATATGTTGATGGGAAGCACAAGGAGGTGTGTTTTGCTTAACTAATGGTTATGTTATGATTATTATTTTTGTTATGAACTAAAGGGAGTCACAAGGGGTCCCACCTACTAGTTATTGTTTTATTATGACTCTTATTTTAATTATTACTCTTCCCCCTAACTAAGTTAGTTGAGTCTTTTAATTAACTTAACTAATGAATTGGTTCAACTTCTTCAAAAAATTCTAATTTGTTAAAAGAAAAAGGAAAGGGAGGAACAAGGGAGGATAGAAGCAAAATCATACTAAGGTTTGCTCTTTGAGTTTATGTTGAGATAATTCAATTTTCATTCATTCATATATTCATCACAAGTCTAATTCTCTTTTATGATAGTGGGGTCTTATTATAGACAGCAATATTCAGGTCTGAATCAAATCATTCAGACACTTGTTTTTCATAGGTGTTGATCTATCTTTGATAGTATGTGTAGACATGTATGTTTGTGAATTAGTTTTCATGACTGATAAAGGCTATTGTGCAGAGTCGAGCGGGCAACAATCTATGGCAAGCTGATCCATCTTTTAGAGATCATTTTTGGTTTTCTGGCAGAGGTCCTTTTGTATGTTCCATCGAGGATGTCTAAGTTTGACTTTGGTCCAAGATTTATGTATGATATTTTGTAAAGAAAATGACTCTTTGGTGAATTGGAATTTATGTCTCATCTATCTTGATTATCATCTTGGTGTCTTTACTTCCATTCTTACTTTTATTTCAGAAAATGATATATTCAGAAAATTACATAAAAAGTGAATTTCCAGCAAGCTTTTTGTTGATAAAAGACTAGCCTAAGCACTCGTAATTAATA
>JASDQU010710199.1:46107-58700 GCA_032191745.1 Picea mariana
GCCAAGACTATGGGCCCCGTTTGGGTAAGTTGGTACATCAACTTCCCGGGGATGTAACTTTGGCATACGATCTTCGTTTGACACGTTCCATAAATCGTTAGAAAGATCTATCCAAGGACTACAACTTTTGGGTGAGAAACATGGTCTATGATCCATGTTGCTCCCCGTTTTCCCAAAAAACATCATTTAAGGCCTCAAAACGGCTCTGGAAGTTAAGGACCCAAAAAACTGCTAAAAATAGTAAACTGTGTAGAAACTGAAAAACTGAAAGAAGCAATGGTGGGGGTCCAAGTGGAATAGGTGGGTGGCCACAAATATCCACCTGGATCACATACATCCATGAAAAGGAAGGATCTTGGAAGGCCATCCCTAACGATGAGATAATTTGTGTTGTCATTCAAAATCAGCCTCTTAATCCCAAAGAGATTATATCCATAGAAAATGATGAGATTCCTGAGGGCTCGACTCCTCTTGAGAGTTCATTTTCATTGAGTGTTGTAGGAAACAAAGAAAAATAGAAGGAAGAGGAGTTACAAAAGAATGTGGTTGAAACCATCCTCCTGAACATTAGGACACCTGATTCTTCAATAGATGTTAAAATAAATGTCCAATGTTCTGTTAGAAAAGAGATGGGGTCGACCGGGCTACTTGGTGAATCTCAAAAGGTTTTTTCTTGGTCTTATGAGTATCTTCGTGGTTTTGATCCTGGTCTTGTTCAACATATTATGAAACTAGCTAGGTAAAAACAAGAACTTGAACTTGTTAACTCTACACTGGAAGCACCCTTTCGAAGGAAATTGAGAGATTTCTTAAGGGATGGAATGTTTTTTTTATCCCACCCTGAATGGGTCTCAATTTGGGAATTGGCCTTGAGGACCACTGATAATATTAGAACTTGTATTAGTCTTCGAACTTTCAGGCAAGCAATTATGAGAAATCCCTTTCCCTCTCTCAATATGGAAATGTTTTTGCAACAGGCTGTAGAGTCACAATTAAGACCCTTACTTGACAGTCTGTTGGGTTACAAGAGAATCAAAGTAAAAGGGGAAAATGTTCACAAAACCACTTTCATTACTAATTGTGATACCATGCCTTACAAATGTTGGCTTTTTAGCTTACTTGATACATGTACTGCTTTTAAAAAACCTATGCACATGACTCTCGATGAATTGGTCAGTCTCCATATTTATCTTGATGATCTAATTGTGCGTGTCAAGGGACTGATGATTACATCAGATTTCCAAGTGATCGGTCCTTTCCAAATTGCTTTTGTCTTGGATACTAACTCTTGTATCTTAAAATATTTACAAGAACAATTGTTTCCCTACAGTGCTAACATCCCTCGCTTGAAATATTGCGAGGAACCAACATGAAAAGGTATAATGTTGTATGGTTTTTTCTGTATACTAGTAGCCTAGCTATGCTTTCAATTTTTGTGCTTATTTTCTACGCTTACAGTACTTGATTTCTACCTTCTAAGTTAAGTTTTTTTTCCTTGTTGTTTTCAATTGAGTCTTTTACTGGTGTTGTTTTAATTTATGCATTATTACTTCTATTGTGATTTGTCTTTTTCATCTTTTAGTGTTTGGTCAAGATAGAATGTTGGATCAATTCTGCCACAGTGACACTCCTGCAAAGCATTATTAGTCGATAACAATCAAGCTTACACAATTGTTTTATATCTCCTCTAAAGGGCCCTTGAAATTGTTACATATTTCCATTGTTGTCTTACAAGGGATTGGTTATTTCCCGCCTCTTCTTGCCATTTCTTCATCCATTGATATCTTAAGAGAAAGTCTATAAGTGTTCCTCCTTGAAAGTTAAGAGCATATTCCAGTTGAATGATTATGCATACAATGGTAAAAACCCCTCATACTTAACACTTTTAATCAATTATTCCCAAATTCCCATCCTTCCATTAAATCCGCTCACTTCCCCCTGTTGCATAATCATTCTGGTTATGTCTTCTAAAAATTATTGTTCTTGGTCAGTGAAACCACGAGTTCTGAGTTATAAATCTGTTGGAAACAAATTTTCCTATAGAGTCACCAGTTTGTTGATGATTAAAATTGTCAACAAAGTTTTGCCCGCAAAGTGTTGCTAAAGCCTATTATTATAAAAACTAGTAATACTAGTAGGTGGGACCCCCTTGAACTATTGAAGATCAGATTTGTTCATTTTTTATGTTGTGATGATGTGTGACGCGGCTTACATGGTTGATGAGATATTGTTGTTATTGGTTATGATTTGAGCTTATGAAGTGTTGATTCCTGATGTTACTACAGCCTATTCTATTCATTAATACCATTACTATATGTTATTATCGCACCTGCACAACAAGCATGTTAGTGAAATTACATGAAGAACAGATTTGAGAAAGGCAAAAATACTATAACAAATGCAAAAAAAAGGGGGGGATCTAACTCTGCAATTTTATTATACCACATACAAAAAATTGGAAAGAAATGGGGAACAATGCAACAGTTGCAAAGGTGAATAATTTAAAACTATCCTATATGTTATACTATATGCATGAAAGTCTTAAATGGTTATGGTAAATCATAACTAGCAATTTTATGTACATATGATTAATTGAGTTATGTGGTCGATATACATATGGTATCTTTGGAGAAATGGGATTTCGGTGGCTCATTTGACAAGGTAATGGAGATTATAGGTTATGTGATTTTTCTTGAGTTATATGATGTGAAATGGAATATGGTGGTCGTGCTACTGGCCTTTAATGTGGTGATGGTTTCGATACATGGTTTGATTAATGGTTAATGAGGAATTTGTTGGCATGTACTGTTGAATTAATGCATTGTGGGTAGAGGCGACGTGCATTTATGCACGTCACATTTACTCCTCTTGTTAGCCACCACCCTAGTCGAGCTATTGTTCGATCTTGATGTTGTGGTTATGCTCTGAATTTTTAGCAGGGAGGAACCGCTCGGCCAGCTCTCGTTTTAAGGAATTCGATTACAGGTATGTATTTTTTTGGCCATTCGTGACTCTGCTCTGGTTATGAAATGATTACTGGCTTAGGTGTATTGGCTTGGGTTTTCCTAAGTGTTGCAACTGTGTGAAATTTGGGTTCCTAGAATGAAGAGTGGATGGTTCTTCCTATAATAATTTTGAGTTCGTAGAGGTTATTGGTCTTCCTAGGTAATAGCTCTATGTTATCGTTGTTGATTTAATTGGAGGGTTTTTGTTTAGTCTTGGGTTGATAGCTATCTTCATGTACTGTCACTAAATTCAGTCTTTGGCTTTCATGGGTTTAATGGTTGAAGGTTTTCAACGTCACTATGTTTTGTTCACTTCGGCATTGGTTGATTTCACCACTAAGGGTCACAAAATGGGTTCTCCTGTTCTTACTTGGCCCTGTCTCCACCTCCATGTTGTGGTTTTTTGATCAAAGAACACGATGGTTATACCCTGTGTTCATTAAACAACCTTTTCCAGGATGAACTAGAGCCCTACCTTTTCGGTTATGGCCCCTGTCATGGATTTTTACCTGTCCATGGATGAGACGAGGTTCTTCCTATATGCACCGTGGCCTTGGAGTTTTCACCATTACAAAGAGTGGTTCTACTCTCCCTGTGTTGGCTACGGAACAAAACGTATCCTTCCAGTATGAATATTGATAGAGAAGACCAGCCTAGCTTGTTGGCTTTACAACTTGGTTATGATTGATTGGTGGTATAATTGTGTTGGAATGGTGGTTGTCGTATGTCTAATTGTCGATTCGGATTTTGACAATTTGATCTTGATTATTAGGTGATTTCCTATATTTATTCAACGAATGTCATTGCATTCAAAATGACAAAATATAAATTGGAGTATATTTGTTGATTGAAGTAATGTATGGGCAGTGGTTGATTTTGATGGTTTAGAGATTGGAAATGGGTATTGTTCAAAAATTGTTATAAAATGAAAAGAATGTAAATGAAAGGAACAAAACCCCTTACAAATTGTGTGGAATACACATTGTCTTGTGGTGACACTGTGTTGGATATTTGATTATGAATAGAGAACTAGTTAAATGCACAGAAATTGTTATTTGGTCAAAATGATTGATGGTTGGTACATCTCTTTTCGCATAATGTTTTGTGGATCACTTAGTTAATTTCATGAACAGTAATCGTCTTTATTCCCTTCCACGATTTAATCTTCCACTAATTACAAATCCCATCACCTTCCCATTTCATTTTTTTCACATCCTGTTCTGAGATTGATTACAGTCAAGAAAATTCTGGTGCTAAGGCAGTTGAAAGTGGCACTGTCTTGTGTGGATTACAGTGATGTTTTATTGGTTGACTTTTCAGTTGATTATTTTTGTCATTGAGCAGTGACCATGTATTTCCCCCCCTCATTATATCATATTTGTGCTCAATACAAACCCCTCACATATCCCATAACCCTTTTTCACCCCCCTGCTCATTCATTAATAGTAAAACAATTTGTATGGGTTGGATTGCATGAGTCTAATACATTGTTGAGCCAAATATATTTCATATTTTAAAGAGTTGTCATGTATGGTTATTTAAAAGACTATTTTCTAATCGATCACGCATGCAAGATGAATTTTTTCAGTCAAGGTAGCCATGGTCGAGGAAACAGAGGTAGAGGTAATTGGAAATGAGTCCCGAGAAGGCCCAGGTTCTTCATACATTTTGACGTTGATTCACAAGAGCTTGGCCAATTGTTTCATGCTATATTCTTCAATTGGATTGGGCAGGGAATAGTCCAACCTAGGCTTGAAAGGCCTCCTTTCCAATCCCCTCAAGCCCCTGGTATCCCTGTACCTCCTCATGTCTCATTACAACCTGAGGTCCCTGAAAATGATGGATGGTAGGAGATTGTCCACCCGGCAGTCTCCCAACATCATGGCTGGCCCAACTTGTCCTTTCCTGCTCCTCCGCCTGTTAACCCCATTTCCCAAGATGCCCCTGACCACTCGCCAGTGCAATCCTCCCATGCTAGCAAGAGATTCAAAATTGAGGCCCACCATGCCCTTGATAAATGAAAAGTCATTGCTTCCCCTTCCTCACCCTCCAATGGCTCTGAAAAATCCGTCTCTTCCCGGATGCATTTGAGGGTCGATTGTTCCCACGTGATCAGCGATGTTAGGCCTAAAGGATCTGCATAGTCAAAGGCAAATTCAGGGAAGTCAAGAGGTGACAGCAGCAATCAAGGAAGGGTTGCATCACAGACTGGGAAATATGGCTTTTGAGTTTTATTTTATCTCTTGTTTTATGACAGTTGACTTCAAGGATCTTTGGACAGCATGTTTTATTTTGAATATATGAGTATTATTTTGAAATAGTTTCAAATTTCATAAGCTAAAATTTCCAAAAGTGAATATGTTGATGGGAGGCACAAGGAGGTGTGGTTTTCTTAACTAATGGTTATGTTATGATTATTATTATTGTTATGAACTAAAGGGAGTCACAAGGGGTCCCACCTACTGGTTATTACTTTATTATGGCCCTTATTTTAATTATTACTCTCCCCCCTAACTAAGTTAGTTGAGTCTTTTAATTAACTTAACTAATGAATTGGTTCAACTTCTTCAACCAATTCTAATATGTTAAAAGAAAAAGGAAAGGGAGGAACAAGGGAGGATAGAAGAAGAAGCATACTGAGGTTTGTTCTTTAAGTTTATGTTGAGATAATTCAGTTTTCATTCATTCATATATTCATCACAAGCCTAATTCTATTTTATGATAGCAGGGTCTTATTGTAGATAGCAATATTCACGGCTGAATCAAATCATTTAGACACTTGTTTCTCAGAGGTGTTGATCTATCTTTGATAGTCTATGTAGACTTGTTTGTTTGTGAATTAGTTTTCATGGCTGATAAAGGATATTGTGCAGAGTCAAGTGGGTAGCAATCTGTGGCAAGTTGATCCAGCTTTTAGAGTTCAGTTTTGGTTTTTTGTTAGAGGTCCTTTTGTATGTTCCATCTGGGATGTCTAAGTTTGACTTTGGTCCAAGATTTATGTATGATATTTTGTAAAGAAAATGACTCTTTGGTGAATAGGAATGAAATAAAGGATTGCTTTATGTCTCATCTGTCTTGATTATCATCTTGGTGTCTTTACTTATGTTCTTACATTTATTTCAGCAACTGATATATTCAGAAAATTACATAAAAAGTTAATTTCCAGCAAGATTTTTGTTGATAAAAGACTAGCCTAAGAACTCATAATTAATACTTGTGAGTTAGGATGTTATTTTTGTTGGCTATAAACATAGGGTGATATTCCCATCTATTTTTCTTTAGCCAAGTAAAGTTTGAAAATGCTTGAGTAAGATCATTTCATATATTCTCCTCAACACTGGGTTTTGGCATGGAAAACACACAGAGGTCGAGTTAGTCACACATTGGGTGTAATTTGTCGAGCATGTACAGCAAGCTTGAAGGGGAAAACTTCCAGGAGGTGTAACATTTTCATTTTTTGGCCAAACCAGGTGTAGAAAGAGCCCAGCTAGGGGTTTTTGGACATTCTTGAGTCATTGGAGCCATCTATTTTGTATTATGAGCACTGAAAAATCACTTTTTAAGTATAATGAAAATGATCCAAGGGAAGTTGGACCAGGAGATGTAGCCCAAGAGAGGGGTGAACTCCTTTATCATTTGTTGTGTTATGTGTTCATTATCGATGGTTTTTATATGTCTGATATGTTGCTCATGATTAAGTAAAAACTCATTAAACTTATGTGTTAGTAACTTTATCCAATTACCAAAACACATACCATGTTTACACTTGCAATTTAAAATAAAAAAAACCCATTTCAATTTCAGATCAGCGTCGCTATAGACAAAACCCATGTCCCCAATTTTCTTCTAGAAGCATTTCAAATTTTCGAACTATTTCTAGTATTGGACAGTTGTTGACGTTGGTACCGGACAAGTTGAGTACTGGATGAACGTCGAAACTAGTACCGAATGAATAGGGGTTGTTGTCATAAGGTCTTCTTAAATCAGTCAAAGTAATTAGAGAGCTTAAAACATCAAATATTCAATCCAAATCATTAATAAATCATCATAAATCATGATTAAACACAAGTTACCTCATATGTACAAAATAATTGCTAAAGGACATGTCTGTTGAGGAAAATAGGCAGAGAGTGCATATGTATTAGGAAAAATTGGTCAAGATATGAGACAAAATAAGGCAATTGGAGGTGACAAAAATGAGGCTCAACAAGGTGTTAATCCAAATCTGTTGACTGTTGGAAATTGTCTTTGTTTACAAGTTTCCCAAGTTCTTATAATAACTGCAAATACTGAAAGGTATTCACTCATAACCACTCAAGTACAATTATTTTCCATGTGAATAAGGGTACTGAAGTTGAACAAGGAAGAATTCACTGGATTACCGATGATTGAGGAAGATCGTTAACCAGTGTGATATGACCCATCCTTAATGTCAATGGGCATCAAGGTAAAAAAGTACATTCTAATCTATGTGACTGAATGTGCTAGAGTCGAAAACCTATAGAATCCATCAGACATGGGACATTAATTTATTCCCATTGTTTGATAGTGAGGGAACATGCCATTAAGGCATGCAAGCCTCAAGGTGTTGTAAACTGTCTCAAAGTTCTTTACCCAGAGAATGTGATGATGTCTACGGGATAAAAATTGATGAAAGGAAGGCCTTAAGGTATCCTCCATCAGTCAGCATGAGCACCAAACCAAATGATTTGTAGAACTAGAAAATTTGAAAAGACACCATCGAGCATGATTTATTTGGAAACTGGCTAGCTAGTTTCCTGGTTTTTTGACTAGAATCCTGTTAGGTTGCACCAAAAAATCTGGTTTCCATAGCTAAGCTTATTTTTTTATTTACTATTTTATTATTTTATTCATTTTAATGTGTTATCCTACCCTACTGAAAGACGAAAAACCTCTTTCAAGTGTAGGAATACTTCCAATGGAGCCATGTGCAAAACAAAATGTCAAGTAGACTCATATCCAAATTTGAAAAATGTACCTTTATAGATGCTAGGATATGAGAAACTAGCTGCTATGTTTGATATGGTGCCAAGAAATGTTGAATAATGGAGGAATATAATTGATTTTTGATTGTTTGGAACCAGGTTTCAATGTAGTCATTGTTCTTTTGTATTTCTTATGTTTAAGAAATGGATTGCATGTCTTCTTTTGTCATCCAACAAAGTTCTTCTTAAATCTACCCATTGCACTCTTGAATGCATAGAGGATATGATGACATGCATGGTAGAAATTCCTCATTATCGAGTTCTTTTATTGGCTCTTCATCAAATTATTACCATGGCTCTTTGGTCTCTTCTAGGTCTTCTTGATGTTGCACATGGAATTGTTTCTTTTCTATCACTTTATGGGATGCAGATATGTTCCTAATGGGTGTCAGGATTTGCTCTTCTTGAGATGTAGAGATGTTCCCAATTGCTGCTAGGATTTGAGATATTTCCTAGAGTAACATTCTCCTTTACTCATCAATTTCTTGAATAATCTTGCATTCTTCTTGTTGGATGATAATACTTGTCTTTTGCATGGATGAGTACTCAAGGGGGGGTTGTTACAACACCATTGAAAATAAATGAAATCGACAGAAATAAAATCACACCACTCAAAGAAAAATTAACCAACCTAAAATAAAATCATGTACTTGAACTTCTCATGCTGCTAACACCCTACTGCCACCAAGTTGTCTTTTCACACGAGTTAAATTTAAAAAAAAAAAAACATGATAACATAAATAAAACACATTGATCCAACATGACGAGGTCTTGTGAAGACTCACAAAAGTGGTTGTGTAGGTTCTTACCTTATTTCTTACCTTCTTCGCTCCTCCTGGTCTTAAATGTGTGGACAAACAAAAAACCTTTTTTGTATTTTTAGTGAAAACTAAATTATTTCAAAACCAATTCCTTTAGTGCGTCCTCGACAACAGCGCCAAAAATGCCAACTCGCTAATTGGTAAAGATTGGGACATTAAATTATCAATCCATAAGTTAGTAAACTTGTGAGACACAATCACTGTGTGTGAGGGAATTAATCTTAAAATAAACCTAAAATCTATCAAGAATGCTTTCACACAATTCTATAAAACACTTTTGTAAAATAATTTTCAAAAGAAACAAGAACTTCTTCTTCAAATGCTCACTGTTTCAATGGTATACAATTAGGTCACAAAGGGAATTTGTCTCAAAGTAATGGAAACAATCTTTGTGACAAGACTCATCTTAACTATGAACCTTTTAAAGGAATCTATGTGCATCTAAGAAAGAAAATTTCAAATACTTAAATAATGCTAAAAGTACTCAACTTATTATACACATTTTCTTTGGTCAAAAATTAGGTTATAGGATGAAGTTCGCTTCTCCCAATAATGAGCTATGGTTGTCACAATTCATTGTTAAAAATTGTGATTGTAAAGTGAAGTGATCTTTACAATGGTACTTTAAAAATTGTGCAATTTTAAATGACTCAACAGAGAGAGACTTCATACAACAATACCATGCTAAACTATGAGAAAATATTGTGAAGAGGATGCAAGATAATTCTAATCAAAATCATAAAGAATCTAACTTCAATGCAAATCAATTTCTAATCTCTTTAACCCACATTTTCCATAGTCTTCAATGGTTGAAAAACGGGTTATAAAAGGAATGTGTCATAACAGTTTATGACTTCACAACAATACTCCCTTTTTACCTATGCAATTCATGGATTCAAGAGAATATTTCACAATTCATTTTATTGTTATCTTAAAGAGGAAAATTTCTTCAACTAAAACTGAAATAAAAGAGCTATTAAAAAGAAGAAGAAAAATATATATTTACCAGCACACCATGATTGAAGAAGCTGAAAATAAAAACTTTGTACAACAATGTGCAATTGTAGCATTGACCATTTCAAGTGTGCCCTTCCAAGCTTTGGTGTATGAGAAAAACAACAGATTAGATGGAGGAAACTAGAGCCTTTGTGTCAATCATAAAAGTTCAACTACAATGTGTTTAGAAAATTCTCAAATTTGAATTTTCAAATATCTTGAAGTTTGACATATTTATGCATATGAGAATGTAATTGTTTGAGCCTAAAATATCTCTTGGATGGATACCATATCTTAAAAAACTCCTAAAATTGCTAAATCAAACCCCAGATGAGATATTTTCTCCCTAAATCAAGAGGAAATCAAATTATGTTCTTGTTGCTACGCTTTTAATTGTGAAAGCCACATGTTTGACTAGCGTCGACTAGTGATCTTCGAGCAATTTCTCACACTACCAAAAGCTCATTAAACATGGTTTGAATGTTGGGAACAAAACCCATAGTTCAATTTTCTCAAATACGCTCTGCAAATATGCAAAGCTCGAAGCAATTACATGAAAAATTCACTTATGGTAATAATGTTGATAAAAAAAATCAAGATTTTGAAGATTTTTCTTATTAAATAGAAAATAGAGACCAAACTAACAATTTACCTTTTATATCCTTTATTGATCCCAAGTTTAGCGAAAATAGGTACGAAATGCCAAAAATGGAGGAAATGAGTGGTGAAAATAAGGTATAAATGATGATTTTTATGACAAAAAGGTGAATCCAACAATGACTGTGTCTTACAACATTTATTTTATTGTCCCTTCTTCTTTAAGTTGCCCTAGAACTATAGCAATTGACATTCTAAAATTGGAAGTAGCAAACAAAGTGTCTTTGTTTGAGTTAGAAACCAAGTTCTGGAGAGTGGAACATTATGTTTCAAGAGCCTAGATTTTCCTTTTTTATTGAAGTAAAGTTTCCATAATTACTGTATTTTGGGTGATGAAAAATTTTATTGTCTGATAAATTTGGTTGCAACAAAGAGTATAGAGGTGATATTACCACTTATTAGCTCCTCATTTCTATGAAGTATTCTCTAAATTTCACGGAGGTCATTCCCATTGTTTCCAAAGTATTCATTGTCCCCTTAGTACTACCAAAGTGGCCCAAATAAATAGATTCAACTCTTATCAATAGAGTCCAATTAACACAAGGATTGCACGATCATATCCATATTTATTAATAAAATATAAAACAACTACCAACATAGACCAATCACAAAGGACTAACCTTTTACATGGAAATGAAGAGAGAGCTGAAAAACCCACGGTAATTAGCAAGGACCGCAAGGACTCGATACCAAATATCAAGCCATTCCCACAAATGAATTCCCTAATAGTTGCAACTATGACTCCCCCAATTCCAATCTAATTCATATGCAACTAAAAGTTATGGGAAATCAACCAATAAATTCATAGAGATACCATAACATATCATAATTATTAGAGTTTTTGTGGGAGGATGCAAAAGACCAATGCCCAATAGACCTATAATTCGCCAAAACCTCACCCTCTTTAGGATTTAACATCGGGTATGATTCAAGATGGCTACACCTCATTCAAGTGACACTTTGTGATCTAGTTTGAGGCGAAGGATGCACTTCTTGTGAATAACCATTGCAATACTATGGTATGGGGGATGAGGTAAATACCCCATATTTTTCAAAATTCCTATATTCATTTAAAAAGCCTTATTGGAAATATTTTCATCCTTACGAATGTGTTCTCTAAGAATATAATAATATGTTATGTTTTCAAAGCAATTTTCTTCATTCTAGCTTTCATCATGATCCTAGAAAGTTTGTTATCTGTCGGAGGAGTCTTGTTGTCCATAAATTGTATTATGATTGAAGAATCCCCAACAGTTATTGTATTCTTGATGCAATTTGAATCTAGAGGATTTATCCCTTGAAATAATTCTAAATATTTGGCCTCATTATTTGAAGTGATTCTCAATCCCCATTCAAACTTTAGTTCCCGATTTTCATCAAGATAAAAACGATTCCCCTACACCAACCACCCCTAGTCATCTAGATTTTTATTGGAACCTTGTTAGACTTGTATGAGAAATATCCACTATTGTCAATTTTCATTGAATAGATTAGTCTTCCCACCATATATTAATTTATGATAAACTCATTTAAACATATTTTGAATAGTACCATGTGTTACAATTGTGCACATTTTGCATGGATAAGAAACATATAACCCTGGAAAATTCATCATTGTTATTCATAAACCATCCCAAAAATTCTCCCCTCTACTTCCTTAGAGACACTCTTTCTCCAAATCGAATACACATGATATTATTATTATTATAATGCATGAAAGTAATTTAAACAAAAATACCCAATATCAAACTAATTTCAACAAAATTATATTATTATGGTTAGGTAGGAAAGTAATTTGATTAAATTGCATGAATTATTTTCCATATTAAATAAACTTTGACATAAATCTTTAACTTTACAATGACCTGTCTCCACTAGTGGTTAAATTTGACAAGTAAATACATGTGAAATACTTGCAGTTTTAAAATCTACAGGTCAATATTAAGGGCCAATTAAATTTTAAAACCCTCAAATTGATGGGTAAGTTGAATATATATATATATATATATATATATATATATATATATATATATATATATATATATAAGTTCCAATTTGATGGGGATGGTGCATTGGTAGTCATGGGATGGTGCCATCCTATGACTACG
>JASDQU010710200.1:4727-22482 GCA_032191745.1 Picea mariana
TTTGAATGGTTTGAAATCTTCTTCAATAAGCTGGTTATGAATTATCAAATCAAAATCTGAAGGCCATTCTTGGAGATGAAAGTCAAAAGGGAATTTTTTGACTAGATTTGGTCATTTTCAAGGGAAAAATGATAGGGATCAAATGACACATAACCCAATTCAAATTTTATCTTTGGAGGACCAAATCAAATAGCCTTGGGAGGCTAAAACTACACTTCATCAGCAATCTACTATTTTTAGAGATCATTAAATAGGACCTTTCCTATTTTGTTTTGATTTTCCATTCTAGATCCATTTTCATAGGATCTCATCCTACACTTGTTGTATCTATTTTGATTTGACTATTTTTAGTAAATCTAATCCATCTTTTAAGGATCTAGATTTCATCTTGTAAGGCTATAAAGCCAAAGACATTTGGAGCACTAAGGGGTTCAAACTGGGAGATATTTTATGCTACTGTATAGACTCTTTTTGCAGAAATAAAGTTCAGTTTCCTTTTGTTTTCAATATCAGAACTGTCCATCTTTCATTTTCTGTACTTTGTTTCAGTTTATTTTAGTTCATGAAGACTGTCATCTCTTTATTGAGCTCATAGACTTGAAATTAAAGGATTTATCTATGTCTTGTATTAAGCCCTACATTCACTTGTATTGGCAATCAACAATAGTGTTCTCCATCCTCTCCTTTCAATTACTTGATCTGATTATTGTTTCCTGAAAGCACTGTATCTTTATATGTGTGATGAGTTGTTTCTTACATAGATCATTAAAGACCCCATTGTCCCAAACACATAAAAACCATTATTTCTAAGTTACCAAGCACCTTTGGTCTACAACCACAAAGGGTTTCTTGGAGTGATAACAAATTGGCGTCGTTGCCGGGGAACAGAGAATGAAGCAAGCTTCCCTGGGACACGACATAGTTTCAGCTTTTGATGATAGACAAAAGCTGAGTATTATATTGGTTGTAAGCATCTATCTGGCGACTCCACGTTCAAAGACTCCAGTGGGGAGGATTCTGTTGATAAAAGATGAAGAGGCTCAAATCAAAATCCAGGTATCAGTTCATTAGTTTGCTTCATGAACTGTTGTTGTTCTTTATTACCCCTTTCATTATTTTCCCTTCGCGAGTAAAGAGAATTATTTTCTGTTTTGTATATTCAGAAAAACATTATCCTTCTTGTATATATCTGCCTTTAGAAAAGAAAACCCAGCAGCCCTGCATTGTAGATGTATATTCTATGTCTTTACCTCAGCCTATTCCTAAAAATGAGATCTGCATTCAGATTCCCTCTGAATCTGAGCATTCATACAACCTTGAGGAAGTTGAACTTGTTTCAAAACCTGTCCACATCTCATCCCCTCTGGCCATGATTTCTAAACCTGATCAACAACTTACCATCTCTCATGATCAGCCCACAGCTTTTCAAGTTAAGATCCGGAGGAAGATGTTCAAACCTTTAAAACTACCCCATCTTCTTCATCCTTATCCCGGTGACTGTTATGAATATCTCCCTTTATTTTCTGGAGAGAATCAAGCTTCAGCTGAGGGACACGCAGAATCCTTTTTGGATTTTGTTGATCGTTTTTCAATTGCGCATGAAGATGTGATCATGAGAATGTTTTCTAAATCTTTGATCAAAGATGTTGCTACATGGTTTAAGGGTCTGAGAGATGATTCAATTGGCTCTTGGACCGAGTTCTCTAATGTTTTCCTGAAGTATTGGGGCAAGTACAAATCTCTAGATTCTTACCTTGATGACTTTAGTGCTTTGAAGAGAGAGAAGAATCAAACTTTGCCTATTTTCAATCGAAAGTTTAACCGCATGTATCATGACATGCCTTTGGAGATCCAGCCTATGGAAACAACTGCCATGATACAATATGTTATGTGTCTTCATTCAGAACTTGCACTTCTTCTGCTAGAAAGGGAGTCTTCATCTTTAACTCAATTGTTTGAATATGCGCATGAGGTAGAGGAGAACATCCGTGCATCCAGGTGGATCAGAATGCAGGCTGACTCTGAAAATCTGCAAACATATGAGCAAGAAGACTGTCAGTACATTTCAGATTCTGAGCAAGAAAGCAGTGAGTTTGAAGCAGATTTGGATCAGCAGCCTGAGGGTGAGTATATTTTAGATTTAGAATCAGATTCTTCAGTATGTGCAGAGTATTCCAGAGACAAGTATGAGTTTGAATTTCATGACTATTTTGCAAATCAAGAAGAGCCTATGGTAACTGATAATTATATAGGCAACTACATGTTTTCATTTGATCAAAATTCTTATGATGTAAAACCTGTTCTATCATCATCTTTTGTACATTTTTCTGAAGAGCAAGTTACAATCATTGATGATCTATCACCAATCTCAAAAGGAAAAGAAGATGATCAGTCCTTTTATAGAGAAACAATCATGGATGAGAAAGAGGTTACCATGGACATGCATCTGTTTCCCGAGGAGCAACATGTTTCTTATTTTCTTTTCAAGGATCCAGTAGCAGTTTTCATGGATCTATACTTTTCAAAGAACCTAAAAATTTCAGATTTCCCTAGCTTGCCAGTGTTTCTGGGTAAGTATGATTTCCTGAAAATCTCCTTGTCACTGTGGTTTCATGTTCAACAATATTTTCTAATCAGTAATAAAGAAAATATTTCTTCAGTGTTCAAATTGCTTGGATGGCTACTATGGAAATCAGCATTCACTTAACAAATGGCAGATCTAGTTAGAGTAGAATAAGTAGGAAATAAGCACTAGTGTAGAAGAATAAGCTCTTTTCTTTGAGCAAGTATATTAGTTTCAATTTTCTCAATTAGAAAAAGCATTGTTGAAAAGGGATGAGCAAAGTCAGTTGTTCCTCCAAAACTGGTTGTGTTGGGGTGCATGGCAGAACATTTGAAAGAAAAAATAATTGAATCAGACAATATGGTTAATGAGGATATGGACATGTCGCTCCAAAATTGTGTGGTGTCTAAACTGAAAAGTGGGCAGATGGAAGTGCATAGCACTGGAGAAAATGGTGAACCAGAGCATTACAAAGTAGGGCAAACATCCAGCCCATATGGCATAATCAGAAAGGGAGAAACAGTCACAGCTGCTCAGGATAGTGGAAGATCAAAAGCTGATGCTGTAAATGTTCAGAGGATGCTTCCAGTGAGGACAGTTCATCCATCTGAGAATAAATTAGCTACTGACTATATTGAAACACAAGAGTGTCTTAGAAAGAGAATTTCAAAATTGAATTCACGGGTTGAAGATCCATTGCCTGATGCATTGCGAGTTGTTGAAGGTCAGGTGGCTATGAAAGAAAGTGTTCCTTTGGCTGCTCTTGTAAGATGGAATTGAACAATTAGAAAATTCAACCAATGAAATTGACATAAATTTATTACAGAAGACTCGCAATGATAAGGATAACTAGGCCAAATGTTTGGAGACAAAAGGGGTTGAACATCAAAATGGAAAACGTCACAGTAAATGGTTGAAATGTGGCATAATGGATCGAAATCCGACTGCCCAGACGTATGAGTGGGATGAAGTTGATTCGATTGATAGTCAAAAGGAAAAATCCCCATCAGCTTCAAGGAAAATCCGTCTTCCTACTCCTGATACTAGGCGCTTTTCACCACTGAAGCGTCCACGGGCTGTAGCTGATATAGCTTGTAGGAGAAAGCATACCAAATGGAGTGTCATTGAAGAAGAAACTTTGAAAAAAGAAGTAACCAAGTATGGTAAAGGGCGTTGGAAATTCATTCTTGAGAAAAATCATGACATTTTTGAAGAGAGAACTGAGGTGGATCTGAAGGACAAATTGGCGTCATAAATCTCTCATCCAGATGCACTATCAGAGCTTCAGATCCGTTCAAGGTGGCTAAGAATAGTCGAAACTCCAGTTTGACAAGCAAACTCATCATACAGGTGTGCGTTTCAATTATTGAACGGTTTAAATTCTGCTTCTGTGATTAAAGCCTGAACAATTATTGCCTCAAAATTCGTTTACAAGTCAGTTGAGTCACGGTTTTCACTTAACCTCCGCCTTACTTGATTGGATGTCACCTATATTCTCTGTGTGTTGAGATTTCGTCAATATTTGAACTCCAATTCTGGCTGGTAGTTGTTGAGTCTGTTTTCAACTAAAACACTGATTGCTAGCTCCAATCAAAATGTCCCTAATTACAATGCTAGTTATCGCTTTGATTGTCGAAGTAAATCCACAGGCCAAACCCTGACTCGTGATTGTTATTTAAATGTTCCTCCTATTGTTGAGTCACAGTTTTATACTTGTCAAATTTTGAAGACCTATTGTTTTGTCAAATCTTGATTTGATGCTTGCCTAGATATCTGCTTCTGTATGTTGAGTCGTAGTCAGTTACTAAGCTATACCCTTGACCTTGACATAAACTCTGTGATCCACGGAAAAGGAAGTCTGTCTGTCTATTGCATATTCCCTGATTATATGGGACACATCAGCAAGTCAATGATGACAAAGTTTGGATCAACATTGAGAGCAGAGATCGATGGGTTTGGCACTTGTTCCTTTTGGCATGAATCCAGATGATATGGCACCTATAGGACCAAGCCGCAAGTCAGATGAACCAGCTCTGGTGGACTCAGGCAGATAATGATTCACTTTCAGTTGTATAGGAGAAAACACACTGGGTGGCTATGCATTGACCCTTGTTGATTCATTGGATACATCGGCACTGTTTGGTGATAAGGAAAGATTCAATGTCGCAGTTCAATGGCTAGGAAAAAATCTTCATTTTGATAAAAACAAAATTGTTTTTGTATTTGAGGTAACAATTCGAATTCTTGGAGGACTGCTTTCAGCACATCTTATTGCAAGTGATGATTCTACAGGAATAAGGATTGATTCTTATAACAATGAACTGCTTCATCTTTCTGAGAATTTGGCTCGAAGGATGTTACCTTCATTTGAAACTCCTGCAGGGATCCCTTATGGTTCTGTGAATCTACTATATGGTGTTGATGAAAATGAAAGCAAAGTCACTTCAACTGCTGTAGGTGGCACTCTTACCCTGGAATTTGGGCTTTTGAGTCACCTGGTGATGATTAACAAGATGATCACATGGAAAGATTTTTCCTTGCTAAAACAAGTTAAATACCTCTGGCTTCTTTTTGATTTGGCTGTGGGTGGGGAAAACATGGTGAAGAAAGGACCATACTCGTAGATATTTAGCACAGAAGGCCATTTATTCCCCATGACTCCTGAGATATCTTTAACAACAGAGCACTGCACTTATTCTGGAAGCTTTTGCAAAAGTAGCCATCAGCGTGAAGGAATGCTAAATGAATTCAAAACTAATAAAGAAATTGCAGACAAACGAAAACGACTTTGGCATAGGTTGGTGATCTGCAAAAGAATCAACACAGCTGGAAAAAGACAAGAATAAAGATGTTTGAAGAGGTGTCAAAGTCAGATTAGACACCTATTTTTGGGGCACATAATCAGTTGTTTTTTTTATTCTATCATGATCAAAGCACATCTGCGAGCCTTGGAAGGCTATCTGCACATATCAGAGGATCTAAAAATGCTTTGTATCTGAAGTTGCTGCTGTATTGATACACGATCCAGAAAAGGTTTACAGAGACATGGTTGCAACCAGCAACACCCTCCATTGGTGGCTTCACAGCCTGAGTTTTTATTATTATTGTAGACTTATCTGTGGCTTCTTTATGATCGTTCACACAATCCAGTGGATCTTTGGTTTACTGTAGTCCTTGATCCTGCTTCTATACCTTATGAAAATGCTAGTGGTGGTGCAACTTGGTTTCCTCATTATGTTTCTGGAAGGCTGAAATATGCAATTGGTGAAAATCCTCATTTCTCTCCTAATCATGGAAGATAGTCATGGTGGATGTGCCTGTTGACCTCATAATGAGAATTGGAAGCACTGTAAACAGAGAGAGGAGCTTCGTCTAGCAAACCCTGAGGTCTTTGTACTCTTGTAGGTAATCAAGATTCATCAAGTTTTGATTTTTGGGTAAGTTTCTGTTTTCAGTGGTTTAGGCGAGCCTGTGTGTGCTCATTAACCACCGAAAAGGCTGTATGACTCCATGGCCCAATACTAAAGGCACAAGGTATGCTAGGTTCTTGGAGACCTCACAGGGAGGTATCCATCCCAGTTGGAGCCAGATGTTAGCGATCAAAAACGCATCGGTATTTTTGAAAGAACGATGCCTAATCTTATAGGGAAAATTTTGATAGCTTCCCGGGCTCCAAATGGAGATTTGAAGCACCATTGGAAAGCTTAGGAATTGTAGATGTCGATCGACTATTTAAGAATGCAAAATGGACTCTCCATGACTGAGAAATTTGATTTTGAAAAAATCTGTGCTTTCACCAACGCAGAAGGTAGAATTATAACTAGTTAGCTGGTGAAAGCTCCGCCTTTCACCAGCTAAGGAGCAGATTTTCGGGCAAATTAGCTGGTGAAAGCCTGTCACGGCCAGAATAGCCAAATTTTCGCCCAGATCAGGATTTTTTGGGTTTGAATGGTTTGAAATCTTCTTCAATAAGCTGGTTATGAATTATTAAATCAAAATCTGAAGGCCATTCTTGGAGATGAAAGTCAAAAGGGAATTTTTTGACTAGATTTGGTCATTTTCAAGGGAAAAATGATAGGGATCAAATGACACATCACCCAATTCAAATTTTATCTTTGGAGGACCAAATCAAATAGCCTTGGGGAGGCTAAAACTACACTTCATCGGCAATCTACTATTTTTAGAGATCATTAAATAGGACCTTTCCTATTTTGTTTTGATTTTCCATTCTAGATCCATTTTCATAGGATCTCATCCTACACTTGTTGTATCTGTTTTGATTTGACTATTTTTAGTAAATCTGATCCATCTTTAAAGGATCTAGATTTCATCTTGTAAGGATATAAATCCAAAGACATTTGGAGCACTAAGGGGTTCAAACTGGGAGATATTTTATCTACTGTATAGACTCTTTTTGTAGAAATAAAGTTTAGTTTCCTTTCGTTTTCAATATCAGAACTGTCCATCTTTCATTTTCTGTACTTTGTTTCAGTTTATTTTAGTTCATGAAGACTGTCATCTCTTTATTGAGCTCATAGACTTGAAATTAAAGGATTTCTCTTTGTCTTGTATTAAGCCCTACATTCACTTTTATTGGCAATCAAGAATAGTGTTCTCCATCCTCTCCTTTCAATTACTTGATCTGATTATTGTTTCCTGAAAGAAATGTATCTTTAGATGTGTGATGAGTTGTTTCTTACATAGATCATTAAAGACCCCATTGTCCCAAACACATAAAAACCATTATTTCTAAGTTACCAAGCACCTTTGGTCTACAACCACAAAGGGTTTCTTGGAGTGATAACACCATTCAACCTGGAAATCTAGTCGATTGCAATATCCTCCTTACCAACGAAGAAGGAATTATTTTGAAAACACACGGTCGCCAGTATTGTGTTCCCCTTAAATCTACTCCAAACACTTCGGAAGCATCTCCAACTACAACAGGACAACCGTTGATGATTCCACGCCCTGACACAAAACCAAACATTCTCATACCCCGCATTCCATTACGACAGAATGTCAATAACCCTCATGCTAGGGTGGCCCATAACTATAGTCTGGTCGATGACTTAGCTCAGTATTCTGCAGCCATGTTTGTATTGGAGGTCCTCCAAACCTATCCAACTCAGCGGAAATCCTTGCTTTCTGCCTTGGGGGCAATTGACCCAACTGATACTCGACTCATCACCTTCAATCTAGATAGCGAAGAACCACACCTCCCCATCTTGGTAGCCTTCCAGATACCAGTTAAGATTCATAACATCACAGTTCATCGATGTATCATTAATGAAGGTGCATCCACATGCATCATGTCCAAAGTAGTATGGAAAAAACTTGGCTCCCTTGAGCTAGTACCATCCACCATCACCCTGAGAGCCTATGACAGTCAACCCTCATCCCCCGAAGGGCTCTTCCAAAATTTTCCCGTCGAACTCGAGGGAAAAACCATCCTCATCGACTTTGAAGCTATTGATGCCCCACTTGATTACAATATCTTGTTCGGACGTAGCTATATGTATGCTATGAAGGAGGTGGCCTATTATGTGTTTCAAACGATGATGTTCCCCCACAACAAGAATATCGTCACCATCAACCAAATCACACATTATGAGCCTAAACACTCCACAAACATCAATAACATTCTTCCTCTTCTTCGCACTAGATTAGATGCCTATTCATTCATTGACATGGGTCCTGGAATTTTCAAGGACCCATCCTTGTTGGGGGAATACCATGGAGCACCACCTCTCATAAACCCTTCAGCACAAGTGTGTGTAGTATCTTCCAATCAAATTGATATTGGAGACAYRATTCCTCCAACTCTGGTCTCTTCTCACATCGAAATTCCACYGCTCGGAGAATCATTACCTCAGGAATTCCTTGAGAACCCCACTGCACCACTTATCCATGATTTTCGCCCCCTCCAGGGGAAAATCCTAGTTTGGGAGACAATCTCCCAAGCCATTACCCAAATTCCTTTATTCTACCTCCCATCTAGAGTCCAATCATTCCAGGTAGCTACAACCCTTACCCTTTCTAACATGGTGCTCGACATCCCTGTATGGTATCTTCATCCACCTACGATGGTTCCTCAACCATCTCTCCCTCCTCGGACAGAGGGAATCCCTATGCAAATCCTAGTACAGGCTCCTTCCGCACCACCCTCACCCCCAATAGTTGACACCTTTGCCACTATTGGGGGCAGAAGAAAGAAGAAAGATCCCACAACTCCACTTCCTCCCCAAGTTCAACCTCCTTGTGCACTATGAGAAAGAGAAGTACACCCCACTAATAGATGTCCTACTCTTCCTAAGTTACGCAATCTAATTTAGCTCCTGCGAGCAGCCACATTGCTCGCTACTCCCTCGATTACATCCATTACTACTTCAGAGTCCTCCACTGCACGCAATAAGGGTCTTTGAGCCAAATTGACTTGTTCCATCTTCTTAGACTATGACCACTACACTCATCATTGCCTAGGTCTACCTCAGTTTCGCCAGATGTTGGCTGCAGTATGCCAAAAATATCGTCCAAAGCCTTTTCCGCTACCCCTTACCAGGGCTCACATCACTGACATTCATTATGTCTCTTCCTCAATCCCCGAGCAGATGAGATGCCCTTGTGCTCTTTGTGACTCATTTTCTCACTTTACATACCGATGTCCTTTGATTGTAGCATACCAAGGTCGTCATTCAACCCATGTTCAATTGCATCCGACCACCTCACCACTGGTACTGCACTCTCTAGGTATTGTCAATATTACCTCCCCTGCACCTAAGTCACTTCCCATCCCCCCATGGTTCACAGTTCAACTGTCAGAGGAAATTCCCCCGAATCCTCCCAATTCTCTGGTAAATTTCCCACAGGAAATCTTTCCCCCTACCATATTTTATCACCCATAGTGTCGAGACATTTGGTTTATGTCAAGAGATACATCACACCTAGGATGCGATATCCCCTCTACATCCTTGCCACTCGAGGATAAACACATGTTGACAATTCCCCTTGTCACCTCCCAGGATCCCCTGTATTCTCTCATTTTCCATTGTGAAGAAGATATCCTAGAATAACTCACTACCCTCGATTGCCCATGGAATGCACTCCATCACCGAGTGATTTTTCTCTCACAAGAGGCCTTTCACCTTCCTACAAAAACCTCCATATGTGCAATCGAAACCAAGTATTTTATTCCTTCAAGGCATATATACTGACTCAAAAACCCTATCTCTGCCCCAGATGCTTTTGAAGAAGGAAACATGGCCAACGTTTCCCCCACTGTCAAAATTGACATTTCCATTAAACCGGGAATCGTAGAAGAAATCACCATTGGCACTGCATGCTCCCTTGAAGAATTTGTGGCTTACAAAGCTCTCTTTCAGGAATATCGGGATATTTTTTCTTGGTCATATACAAAGATGCCTGACCTTGATCCATCTATCGTCGAGCATAGAATCGACACTTGGCCAAATATCACCCCAGTTCATTAATTAATTATGGAAAGTTATGCTTTGTCGGGTTCATTTACCCCATTGTGTACACTTCATGGGCATCCAACCTTGTCCCTATTAACAAAAAACATGACACTATTCGTGTTTGCACAGACTTTCACGATCTAAACCATGCTTGACCCAAAGACAACTTCCCAACCCCCTTCATCAACCAAATTATCGATGACTATGTCGGCCATGAATCATCGTCCTTTATGGATGGGTTCTTCGGCTACAATCAAATCCAAATCCATCCATCAGATCAATATAAAATTGATTTTGCTACCCTATTCGGGTACCTTTTCTTATCGTTTCATGCCTTTTGGACTCAAGAACACAGGTGCTACGTTTCAATGGGACGTGACCTATGATTTCCATGATCTTGCTCGCATCATCCTCACTTATTTGGACGATCTCACTGCTCAATCCAAAAACTGAACTCAACATTTACATGACTTACGCATCATTTTCCAACGATGTCACCAATATAATATCCACTTGAACCCCCTCAAGTGCATATTTTGTGTCACTGTCAGATGCCTCCTTGGGTTCATTGTCTCCCAACATGACATCACGATGGACCCCCTCAAGGTCAAAGCTATCACAGAAATTCCCCCACCATGGAATTTACGCCAACTGTAGATATTACAAGGAAAAGCCAACTTTCTACGTGGCTTTGTCCCAGACTACACCACTCGTGCACATGGTTTCCTCCACCTACTGCGTCATGATATCCCATTCTCATGGGATGAACATGCTCAAACAACTTTTTATTATTTGAAAGTTTCCCTATCCAATGCCCCTTTGATTAATCCTCCATACTATGATCGTGATTACATCCTCTACTTATCAACCTCAACCGTCTCAGTAGCAGGAGTCCTCGTCCATTCATGGATGATGGGCATGAACATGTCATTTACTACATCAGTAAAAATCTTTCAGGGCTACCCCTAAAGTACAAACATGAAGAGAAACTCTCCCTAGCAATTTTCCTCGCAGTCCAAAAGTTGCGTCATTATATCCTACTTCGAACTATTAAGGTCATAGAAGATTCCAACCCCATGCAGCACTTGCTTAGTCACCAGAAAATTAATGGAAAATTTTCCCGATGGATCATCATCCTCCAGGAATACGACCTAGATTTCTCAACCCCCAAAAGAAAGAAAGTGCTTTTCCTCTCCAAACTCATTACAGCTCTTCCCTCGGACATTAAATCTTCCCCCGTCAATACAGATTTCCCTGACGAACACCTCTTCTTCATCCCCTCCGATGACCCTTGGTATGGAGACCTTCCCATCTACCTTCGGACACAAAATTTTGGGTCGCATCTCTCTCGAGATGATTGTCGATTCATTCACCATCAGGCCCCTCGATACCTCTTCATCGGCGACATCTTATATCGACGTGGAGTCAACACCATCCTTCGTCAATGTTTGACCATCGACAAAGATGAAAGAGTCTTGAATGATTTCCATAGTGGTGCTTGCGGTGGTCACCTCTCAGGTATGTCCACTACCCAAAAAATAATTCGAGCAGGCTAATTTTGGCCCACCTTGTTTCATGACTACATCCACGTTGTCAAGCGATGTGACAAATGCCAGCTCTATGCAAACAAATCCTGAGCACCACCCGCTCTTCTACATCCAGTCAATGCCATCGACCCCTTCTGCAAATGGGGAATAGATTTTATGACTTTCAATCCTCCATCTAGTAATGGACACAAGTACATTGTCATGGAAGTCGATTACTTTACCAAATGGGTCGAAGCCATGGCCACTTTCAACAATATCGCTAACACAATAGCACGTTTTTTCTTCAACCATGTCATTACCCTATTTTGGAGTCCCACTCCAGTTAGTGTCCGATCATGGTAAACACTTTGAGAATGAGATCTTCATGGAAATCTCCTCAAAGTTAGGCTTCTCCCATTAGTTTTCCTCCCCATACTACCCTCAGTCCAACAGACAGGTCGAGGTTGTCAACAAAGTCCTCAAAACCATGCTACAACGTACCGTCAACAAACATNTATGTTGTTTTCCGCATTATGGTTTTATCGCACGGAAGTCAATACTGCCACCAATTTTACACCATTCCATCTCATCCATGGGATCGAAGCCACCCTCCCTATCGAGTGTGAAATACCTAGGTTGTGCATTTTCATCGAGATATTGCCTGACACTACTCCAATGGAGTAGCACTTGTTGACCTTAGAGTCACTGGATAAAAATCGTCAATCTTCATTACATAACAATGAGGTAGCCAAAAAATGGTCCAAAGCCACCTTCGACCGCCATGTTAACCTTCGCTCATTCAGCAAAGGGGATCTTGTCTTAGCCTATGATATCACCTATGATACCCTTGGCCATGGGAATTTCGAGTCCTTATGGCATGGACCCTACATCATCCAACACTGCCTCACTAAGGGGGTATACATCTTGGCCTCTCCAGAAGGATACCCTCTCAAAGAACCCATCAATGGGTCGTACCTAAAGAAGTTTTATGCCTAAGCGTAGCCATTCTACCTTAGGAAATTATTTGTACACATTTGTAGAGTTTTTATTCTTCTTTTTCTCCACCACTCCTCATGTCTAATCTACCATCTGTTTAATTGACAGATACATCCTCCATCAACCTACCACATCAGTTATGCTAACAATGCCAGTCGCTCAACCCAGAATCTCGCTTCAGCCACTTGAGCCCTCTATACCCCCTCACATGTGTTGCTCCACTCCAACGGAATCTGTTTGGGCTCGGCCACCAATAACCAAGATGAATACGCCATTGTCATTGTTCTCCGCACTGAGGAAAATCACCGCCACATTCGTCACCTTAGCGTTCTCTTAGATTCCCTGCTCGTCGTCCTGCAGCTCAACAATGTATATCATGTTTGTGATCCTTGCCTCTTTCGCAAATACCTACAAGTTAGAATACTATCTCGCAACTTTTATTCAATCGCATTTACATATATTCCAAGACATTTTAATCAAATAGAAGATAACATGGCTCACCTAGTATTAGATTGGCATTTATCACATTAAAACATGATCACATATACATCAACATCATACATTTTTCACAACATATATAAAATACATCATAAATCATCAAAAACATGTCGACATGAATGATCTAAGAGTCCCCTCACCCCTATAGGTACAAAATGGGTACCCCTTACCCTATACAAAATGGGTACCAACTACCCTGTACAAAATGGGCTCGCAAGCCTCTACAAATACATAACCTGGCACTCAGGGTGCCCCCAGAGCTCCTCCCCTAGGTCCTCTATCATCTGGAGGCGCCCCACCAGCTAGGAGCCCTCCCGGTCCAGGGGGCAGTCGACTAGTCATCGTTTCCCCTACTACTGTCGCCCAACGAATCAGAGTCCGCCACTTTGCAAGTACACCCACACATTTCTCTAGGACCTTCTCGTTCTGAATATGGGCCCACATCGCCTCTAGGACACCCTGCAACACACGCTCGAAGAGGCGGCGTAGGTTGTCTAACATCCCTCTGGATGCTACCTACAGCTCATGCATTGGTCCCACACCAGCATCATTCAGTCTCTGCCTCTGTCCTACTGGCGGTGCATGTACTGGTCCAACACTAGCATCATCTCGTCTGTGCCTCTATCCTACCCACGACTCTGCACACGATGGTCACACTGGTCCCTGACTCCCCAACCATCTTTGCCTCACAGCCTTAGGGCCCCACATATGAGAAACAACACCAAAGGTAGATTTAACATCCATATATACATGTATAATCATATGCTATGCTATCAAAATCACAAAACATAAATACACAAACATACCTCTCTGATCCTAGTCCTCCCCAGGAGGCAACATCATGTTAGGGTCATGTTGGTAGTCCATACCACTGTATGGGTACCGTAGGATCACCTATGGCATATGTCGCACACACGTTCCACTGTGATCGTGAAGTAATGGCCACCCTCTCCTCCCCCATGTCACGCCAACACATGGGCCCGCTGCATCAGATGCCGCTCTCGCGACCCTGCATGCACTAACAAAATCCTAGGGCACAAAAGGGGCACCCTCTCTAGAAACCAGGCCACTAGGATAGACCTAAATGAAAATTCACCAGAGTCGGTGGTCTGACACCAGTGAATCTGCCCCATCATCCTAGAGTGCAACATAATCCCCCAGGAAAAGTGGTCCCCATCCAGGACCCTCTCCACAATTCTCACCGGGCTCCTGTGATCCACTAAGTCACCAAGGATCTGTATATCCTCACCACCATGGTGGCAATGCACTTTATCAAGAGCGCATTGATCACCTCAATCCCAATGATTGAACCCAACATCGGGTTCAGTCCTGAGCAATGGTAACATGCCAAGTCAACCACTCTCTCATCCCCCAATAGTTGGGGGTCAATAGGAAGGGCCATCCCATGGAATGGGAGCCCCGTCATAAAATAGACATCCTCGATCATCGAGAATGTCAGTTGTTGTCCCCTGATGATGAAACACTACAGGTTAGTGCTCCACATAGCTATAAGATATTGTAGTAGGAACTCCTACGATCGTATCAAGGGACAGTCGAAGAACTTGAGCAACCCGTAGGCTGACAAGTGTCTCTGAATGCACGACTACTCTCTCACCACCTCTCAGATACACTCCCAGTCTCACTCTCTCCAATGGATTGGCATAGTGCTCTCTAGTCACAAGCTGATCACCTGCATCCACAAAAAAACACTTGTTCAACCCTCATCATCCATCAAAAACATCAAAAAATTCAAACTTTCAAACACCCTTAGCCTTGTGTCCAGTGCACGGCTTTCACCCATACAGGTGTGCACATGTGTGTGCTTGTTCTTTGCACAACCACACACTAATGAACAGTTGTATGAGAAACAACTATGCATCAATGCGTAATTGTCACCCTGACAGGTGTGCACACATGTGCACCTGTCCTCTACATAGCTGCGCAACTATTTGAGAAACAGTTGTGCACAGTACGGAATTTCCATCTTAACAAGCGTACATCTCATGCGCGCCTTTATTTCCCTCCCCCACACCCCCATGTACGTTTGTTTCAATCACAACCACACATTATCTGTGGGATATGGATTTATACCCGCACATCTCCGTGTGGGTATTCTTCCTTCTCACATGCATTAGTGGGCCCACCCCTAAACCTACCCTTGTATGGCCATCCGTACCCCCCCCCCAAATCAATTCTACGAAATTCACACTATGCAGGAGGATGGGACCACTAACCTGAATCTCACAACTCCCATATCGATCGACTCAAGCTCCTGTAATCGCCAAATATCCTCCAAATTCTCTCGTCAAATCACTAGAGCGACAGGTACAAATGAGGTGGCATTGTGGGCCCACCAACCATATGTAGCCCCTTTTTCCAAACTTCCACACTTAGTTACAGGATCCCTGAGCCTCTGTTTTCTGATCCATTCTCAGCCATGAGATCCTAGTCCCTCCATCTACATAGTCACATTCCCACGGTCATCATCTGAACTTGGCCCTGGGGGAACATTTTTCTCACTTCACGTTCATGTACGCATGCTCATGTTCAAAATTATCAGATAGTTTTTATATGTTCTTTATCATTAGATATTGTTCATATCGGGTATTTGGTTTTTATGTGTGCTGGTATTTGGTCATCACAATGATGCAACCCCTTCAGGTATATGTTCGACACTGGCATGTAATTATTCCCTATGTAAATCAATTGCATCTCCTAGTCACACCCTCTGACGTTTACCTTTAGGATCCTTACACCTGGCTCTACAGTACCGTCACCTCTACTACATTTTGGTACAGTCACCTGGTATCACTCTCCACCACATGAGGTGTCCCATTCATAGTTTCCCTTGGCAACTTGACACTCATGTTGATTTCACGCCCTAGGAATGGGAGTCCCGATAGTCTCATGCACTTTTGAGAATAAGCCACATATTTCTTTTCATCATATCGCTATATTCCCCAATGGGCTCCCAATTTATATCATCTCAGTTCTATTTGACTGCACCTCCGCAATATCATTATCCCTCCATCTCATCCACCATCAGTTTTCCCATCTGCATATTTCCTTACCTCATACAAAAACCTACGCATGGGGCCCCCACCCTTCACCAATTCTCTTCACAACTTGCACCCTCATAGGCCAAGCCATCTTTCACTGGGGAACTTTTTTATGTATCTATACATTCAACCCCAATTATTCTTTATTTATTTGGTAATTGTAAAAATCCTTTGTTTCCAGCCTTTACTTAGCTTTTTGTTATCACCCTTGATGACCTTATTTTCCCAGCAAAGCAACCCATGTCGCCCTTGGTTGGTGCATCCACTCTATATCTTCATTCTAAAATCGTTCATAAACCCTAAGTGTCCCAAGTCCATGTACCCATGATCTCTGAGTTTTTCCACTTTGTTAGCCTCTAGCACAGTTTAACCCCATATATAGTCGTCCCCCTGACACTAGATCCAGTTTACAGTTGTTGCCAATCCCCCTTCAAAATTCCCCAACCAAGAGAAGTCTTGAGTCTAACCACATCTTGACTTCATTCATGTTACCTATCAGTACTTGATCTCATCTCAATAGATTTCATGAAGCCCTATGCTTCTTGGAGTCACATCTCCCTTTCTGTCGACATCAACACAGTTTCCAAAAGGGTGACAGTATCTTGACTCTCATTACCTTCACAATGAGGAGTCTCGGATGACACAGAGAGAATCATCATTGCTCTCTGATTCCATTGAACCCTATAACATTTGACTTTAGCAAACTCTCTTGTTACGGTGGGTCTTACTATGTGACTATTGCAGTTGTTTCATATTAGTCGATGAACTCTGAATTTGTTAGGCCATCAATTCCTACGATCCATCGACACTTCTTACATACGTCCTTGTCTCACTTCAGAGTATGTTCTCCATTCATAACTATCATCTTTCGTTATCAACCACCCCGGATGGCTCTACAGTTATCTACACCAACATATATCTTCATTTACCATCTCACATTGTGGTTACATGACACGAGCATGGGGCATATCTGCCTCGTTTGTACACATATTTTCTTTTTTCTCCCTAGAGAAAGGTTTGGGTTCCACAATTTCCCCTCTCTCTCTAGCGGATCGCTCTTGCAGTTCCTCTCAACACTCTTCATTACAATGGCACTCTCAGTAAAAGAAACATTGTTGTATTTCGGCTATATGTATGCTTCTAACCCCACACATCAGGGGGTATCTATTATCACTAAAATATCATCTGCAACATCGCACGCAAATGGTTACAAAAACACAGTAATGCCAACATCAATTAGTTCACCTGCAGCACCAAAATACATTTCAAAAGGAAAAAACTATACAATTGGGAAAAAATTGACATGCACAAATTCACCAAAGGAAGCATGCACACAGTGCGTGGGCCAACAAATCCCTCAGAGCACACAATGTGCCAAATGCACGACTATGTACGAGAAAATCCATGCACTCCTATGAACAACATATTTATGGTTCTTGTCGACCCCCCAACCACTTCTGGACTATCTCTCAACCTAATTTGACCTCCATATCTGACCGAAATCTAAATGAGGGGTTTTTTAAGGACCAAAGGGTGCCCTAAAAGGCCCCTTGTTCACACCAAGAACCAATTACATTTTGCCTTGAATAAATGCTATAAATAAGAGCCATGGGTGCACTAATAAACCAAGATCTTCAT
>JASDQU010710200.1:22532-32559 GCA_032191745.1 Picea mariana
AGTCTCTGCCTCTATCCTATCGGCGGTGCATGTGCTGGTCCAACACTAGCATCATCTTGTCTGTGCCTCTATCCTACCCACGACTCTGCACGCGGTGGTCACACTGGTCCCTGACTCCCCAACCATCTTTGCCTCATAGCCTTAGGGCCCCACATATGAGAAACAACACCAAAGGTAGAGTCAACATCCATATATACATGTATAATCATATGCTACGCTATCAAAATCACAAAACATAAATACACAAACATACCTCTCTGATCCTAGTCCTCCCTAGGAGGCAACATCATGTTAGGGTCATGTTGGTAGTCCATACCACTGTATGGGTACCGTAGGATCACTTGTGGCATATGTCTCCACATGTGTGCCACTGTGATCGTGAAGTAATGGCCACCCTCTCCTCCCCCATGTCACGCCAACACATGGGCCCACTGCATCAGACGTCGCTCTCGCGACCCTGCATGCACCAACAAAATCCTAGGGCACAAAAGGGGCACCCTCTCTAGAAACCAGGCCACTAGGATAGACCTAAATGAAAATTCACCAGAGTCGGTGGTCTGACACTGGTGAATCTGCCCCATCATCCTAGAGTGCAACATAAGCCCCCAGGAAAAGTGGTCCCCATCCAGGACCCTCTCCACAATTCTCACCGGGCCCCTGTGATCCACTAAGTCACCAAGGATCCGTATATCCTCACCACCATGGTGGAAATTCTCTTTATCAAGAGCACATCGATCGCCTCAATCCCAATGATTGAACCCGACATCGGGTTCAGTCCCGAGCAATGGTAACATGCCAAGTCAACCACTCTCTCATCCCCCGATAGTTGGGGGTCAATAGGAAGGGCCATCCCATGGAATGGGAGCCCCGTCATAAAATAGACATCCTCGATCATCGAGAATGTTAGTTGTTGTCCCCTGATGATGAAACACTACAGGTTAGTGCTCCACATAGCTATAATATATTGTAGCAGGAACTCCTGCGATCGTATCAAGGGACAGTCGAAGAACTTGAGCAACCCGCAGGTTGACAAGTGTCTCTGAATGCCCGACTACTCTCTCACCACCTCTCAGATACACTCCCAATCTCGCTCTCTCCAATGGATTGGCATAGTGCTCTCTAGTCACAAGCTGATCACCTACATCCACAAAAAAACACTTGTTCAACCCTCATCATCCATCAAAAACATCAAAAAATTCAAACTTTCAAACACCCTTAGCCTTGCCTCCAGTGCATGGCTTTCACCCATACAGGTGTGCACATGTGCGTGCTTGTTCTTTGCACAACCACACACTAATGAACAATTGTCTGAGAAACAACTATGCATCAATGCACAATTGTCACCCCGACAAGTGTGCACACATGTGCACCTTTCCTCTACATAGCTGCGCAACTATTTGAGAAACAGTTGTGCATAGTACGCAATTCCCATCTTAACAAGCGCACATCTCATGCACGCCTTTATTTCCCTCCCCCACACCCCCATGTACGTTTGTTTCAATCACAACCACACATTATGTGTGGGAGATGGATTTATACCTACACATCTCCGTGTGGGTATTCTTCCTTCTCACGTGCATTAGTGGGCCCACCCCTAAACCTACCCTTGTATGGCCATCCGTACCCCCCCCAACTCAATTCTATGAAATTCACACTATGCAAGAGGATGGGACCACTAACCTGAATCTCGCAACTCCCAGATCGATCGACTCAAGCTTCTGTAATCGCCAAATATCATCCAAATTCTCTCGTCAAATCACTAGAGCGACAGGTACAAATGAGGTGGCATTGTGGGCCCACCAACCATATGTAGCCCCTTTTTCCAAACTTCCACACTTAGTTACAGGAGCCCTGAGCCTTTGTTTTCTGATCCATTCTCAGCCATGGGATCCTAGTTCCTCCAGCTACATAGTCACATTCCCACGGTCATCATCTGAACTTGGCCCTGGGGGAACATTTTTCTCACGTCGCATTCATGTATGCATGCTCATGTTCAAAATTATCAGATAGTTTTTATATGTTCTTTATCATTAGATATTGTTCATATAGGGTATTTGGTTTTTATGTGTGCAGGTATTTGGTCATCACAATGACGCAGCCCCTTCAGGTATATGTTCGACACTGGCATGTAATTATTCCCTATGTAAATCAATTGCATCTCCTAGTCACACCCTCTGACGTTTACCTTTAGGATCCTTACACCTGGCTCTGCAGTACCATCACCTCTACTACATTTTGGTACTGTCACCTGGTAGCACTCTCCACCACATGAGGTGTCCCATTCATAGTTTCCCTTGGAAACTTGACACTCATGTTGGTTTCACCCCCTAGGGATGGGAATCCTGATAGTCTCATGCACTTTTGAGAATAAGCCACATACTTCTTTTCATCATATCGCTATATTCCCCAATGGGCTCCCAATTTATATCATCTCAGTTCTATTTGACTGCACCTCCGCAATATCATTATCCCTCCATCTCATCCACCATCAGTTTGTCCATCTGCATATTTCCTCACCTCGTACAAAAACCTACGCATGGGTCCCCCACCCTCCACCAATTCTCTTCGCAACTTGCACCCTCATAGGCCAAGCCATCTTTCACTGGGGAACTTGTTTATGTATCTATACATTCAACCCCAATTATTCTTTATTTATTTGGTAATTGTAAAAATCCTTTGTTTCCATCCTTTACTTAGCTTTTTGTTATCACCCTTGATGACCTTCTTTTCCCAGCAAAGCAACCCATGTCGCCCTTGGTTTGTGCATCCACTCTATATCTTCATTCTAAAATCGTTCATAAACCCTAAGTGTCTTAAGTCCATGTACCCATGATCTCTGAGTTTGTCCACTTTGTTAGCCTCTAGCATAGTTTAACCCCATATCTAGTCGTCCCCCTGACACTAGATCCAGTTTACAGTTTTTGCCAATCCCCCTTCAAAATTCCCCAACCAAGGGAAGTCTTGAGTCTGACCACATCTTGACTTCGTTCATGTTACCTATCAATACTTGAGCTCATCTCAGTGGATTTCACGAATCCCTTTGCTTCTTGGAGTCACATCTCCCTTTCTGTCGACATCAACACAGTTTCCAGAAGGGCGACAGTATCTTGACTCTCATTACCTTCACAATGAGGAGTCTCGGATGACACAAAGAGAATCATCATTGCTCTCTGATTCCATTGAACCCCATAACATTCGACTTTAGCAAACTCTCGTGTTACGGTGGGTCTTACTATGTGACTATTGCAGTTGTTTCATATCAGTCGATGAACTCTGAATTTGTTAGGCCATCAATTCCTATGATCCATCGACACTTCTTACATACGTCCTTGTCTCACTTCAGAGTATGTTCTCCATTCATAACTATCATCTTTCATTATCAACCACCCCGGATGGCTCTACAATTATCTACACCAACATATATCTTCAGTTACCATCTCACATTTTGGTTACATGACGCGAGCATGGGGCATACCTGCCTCGTTTGTACACATATTTTCTTTTTTCTCCCTAGAGAAAGGTTTGGGTTCCACAATTTCCCCTCTCTCTCTAGCGGATCTCTCTTGTAGTTCCTCTCAACACTCTTCATTACAATGGCACTCTCAGTAAAAGAAACATTGTTGTATTTCGGCTATATGTATGCTTCTAACCCCACACATCAGGGGGCATCTGTTATCACTAAAATATCATCTGCAACATCGCACGCAAATGGTTACAAAAACACAGTAATGCCAACATCAATTAGTTCACCTGCAGCACCAAAATACATTTCAAAAGGAAAAAACTATACAATTGGGAAAAAATTGACATGCACAAATTCACCAAAGGAAGCGTGCACACAGTGCGTGGGCCAACAAATCCCTCGGAGCACACAATGCGCCAAATGCACGACTATGTACGAGAAAATCTGTGCACTCCTATGAACAACATATTTATGGTTCTTTTCGACCCCCCAACCACTTCTGGACTATCTCTCAACCTGATTTGACCTCCATATCTGACCGAAATTTGAATGGGGGGTTTGTTAAGGACCAAAGGGTGCCCTAAAAGGCCCCTTGTTCACACCAAGAACCAATTACATTTTTCCTTGAATAAATGCTATAAATAAGAGCCATGGGTGCACTAATAAACCAAGATCTTCATAGTATTGTTATGTTGCCTCAATTCTCCCTTGAGAATCCTCTTTTCTCTTTGGAGCCTTCAAGCATCATTTCAATAGGCCATTCCACTCACCTCTTGAGGGAATAGGCATTGATTGTCTTCACCATTTTCCATTTTTCTTCCATTGTAAGAAGAGCTCTCCATTAGGAAACTCACAATCCCTCCCAAGGAGGAACAAGGGACTCATAAGTCCTCATTTTTCTCTACGGTGTTTTTCTTACTAATCTATTGATCATTGGTAGCATTATCTTGGTCATTGGTTGATTTTTTATGGTTCTAAGTTTCTCATGCATTCTAACTTTTATTTCTTAGTTGTTTTAGTTTGTTTCTTTGTTTATTACATGTGTTTGGCTTGTTTAACCCACGCACAAACTTATGTCTTATCTAGCAGGCCCAACTAGGCATGCAAGTGTTGTTCTTTTTCTCACCCAAGTGATAAAAACAACACTACAGGTGTCTCTTACAAACTGTAACTTGTAAATGAAATATAATTCTTATGATTTTCACTTTTAAAATTCAAATTTATGTACATTCTTGTTGAAAAATTGTTATAAATTGATAAAGAATTGATTTAATTTGAGAAAAAGAAGCAATATTGATTCACCCCCCAACCCCCCTCTCAGTATTGAACAACATGATTCCAACATAGGGGGTTGGATCCTCCTTCTAGTTGTAGCTAGTAAATCAGGAGTTGGATATTCCTTCATGTTGGAGCTTCCTTCTAGTTGGAGATGGAAAATTGGGAAGTGATGCTTCCTATGAATATATTTATTCTAACATATAAGAAAATAATTTCGTGGTTTTCTCCTACATTGGGTTTCCATGTAAATCTTGGTGTATTGTGTATCTGTGATTATTTTATTATGCACTGTTGATTTATATTGTTGATGATATACTAAATATAGATGATAAATTGTTGAATGGTAACCGATCAAGTTAATGTTGTATGCTTTGATTATATAGTGTGATTTAAAGTGGTTATAAATGATAAAATTGCTCATACTAATTCCCCCACCCCCTACTCTTAGTATTTTAACATGAATAACCTTTGGAGCATGTCAAAAATATATGCTTCCCAGTCATTTCTTTTTCCACTGTTAGAGTAACCATACTATCAACAAGATAACTTATCTTTGAAGAAACTCATAAATAAATGAATGAATAAGAATTATCACTTGAGGCAAGAGAAAACCTTATCAAAAGTATCTCTCTCTATTTTTTCATATCCTTATTTGTCCATCCTCTCCTCTTATGTCTTCAAAAAGTATTTCAATAGGTTCAACTACCTTTAGTTATAAAGTTAAATAACTTTGGTTAAGGACAACTCTATATTATAATAAGGGTACATAATAATTAGTAGGGGGGGGGGGCATATGTATTTCATTCCTTTTATTTTCAACATTTCCCTTGTAACCCTTGATTTTACTCAAATATCATGCATATATTAGCATCATAATATATATCAAAATGAAACCAATATAAACATTCCACATCATCACAACACTTGTATCTCCCAAAACATCATAAAGACATGATATAAAAAAAAATTCAAAAATAATATCATGTTTGTTGTCCCAAAAATATGCCTTGAATGTCAAAGTGAAAGTATCATCGCATCATAAAAATGAAATCATCAATAACATTTTTTGTTTGAAGTAGCCTCCCCTTGTCTACTTCCCTCTGAAAGAGCATCCCTATGCTTAAGTAAGTATGGATTAACAGACGTATTTTCTTCAACTTTTGACATTTCATGGTGCATGCCATCAAAAGTTATTTTCCTTTCATTATTTTCAGGATGGCCAGGGAGAGTGTTGACTATATAAGAGAAGGTCTCGGATGAATCTGAGCTCAAGGAAATTATCGGTTGTTTTCCTCTATCCAACTAAGGTTCAAGGGGAAATGCTTTATAATTTTGGAAATTTGGACATAGTGTGCATGAGAAGTTCCAGAAGCAACACGAGACGTAGGTTGTATAGGAGGAGGTGGTGGAAATGAAACATTAGGACAATGGAATATACTAGAGGGATGATTCATATGCATGTTTTCCCATCCATCATTATCTGGTTACATATGAGGTGGCTCAGGAAAATTGTCTATGCTCGGGTGAGGCTGTAGAGGAGGAGAAAAAATTTCTTGAGGTGGATGAAAAACATGATGACCAACAAGATTCAAATCGTTGGTTTGCACCAACTGATTGAATTCCTCTAAGTTAGCATCGAAGTGGATTAAAAATATCGTTCTTTTATTTCTTCCTACTACCCAAAATCAATAGGCATTCTTCCTCTTTGACCTATGTTTCCCATGTTCCCACTATGATTACTGCCACAAATGAAGAAACTCATCTATATGTCATCATTATCACATTAGTGTAAAATACTCAAAGAAAAATACAGACCAACAATAATAAACATCAATTACAATTTGTTAAACATGATTAAGTATTGGATATGAGTAATAGAGTCATCATGCGTAAAAGGGAGAGATGAATGGATAAATAAAACACAATGGAAGAAAATCCATAACTCTGCAATCACCCAATTTCATTTCATATTTCCAAAATCTGATCCTGAAATTCTTCTTTAAAAATAATTTTGTATACAATCAATTGTCTTTTCTTTTGAACATATGAACCAAACAATATATGGAAAGGAAAAATACATATGACTAGGAAAATGATTAAAGGAATTGTAATTTGTGAAAAATGGTAAAATGACAAAACCAGATGAGAGTTCATGTTCACTTCTATAGATCATGATGAGATCATCTTAAACCTTTAATCATAAAATCATGATTTCATATGCTGAAAAATATCATTTTATAATATACCATGTTGTCAACAGAAAAAATTTCCTTGATCATTCAAATTGTATGCCAAATATAACATATGTATTTTAATTATATATACATGGGAAAGGGAATAAAAAAATGAATTTTAAATGAGCGGGATAAAAGGAAGTAACTTTATGAAAAGTGAGATACACGAGGAAAAATGTAAATTCTATGTAACAAATTCAATAACTCAGTCAACAATTTACCGTGCCTACAAATAATTATTTTCTCTAACTAGTAAATGATATCCATAATATACTTTAACTGATTCCATTCATAAGTGTCATCCAATCATGGTTGTAGGTTAACCATAAAATGAGGGTATGTGAAAATGAACTAGCCTAAAGTCAACAGAGAATGATACGTTAAATTCATCAACATAGCTAAACCCTTTTCACTGAGGCAGAGTCGTGGCACATATTCCCACTCAAAAATCATCAATATATATAACAAGTTCAAAACTCCAGTCAAGGTAACAACCAATAAAAATCATTTGCTCATAATCCAAGTTATCAATGGGAGTTGAAACCCAAACCTTAATACATAAAATTAAAATTAGACTTTGCTCATAGAAAAATGAGTTGGGTTTCGAATTGCAGTGATGACGAAGGTAAAAAAAAATATTGAGCAGCATGTACCTTTTACATTTTTGAACAACGAGAATCTTGTTACATATTCCCAAAAAAACTTGTGTAGGTTTTAATTCAAATAAACTCGGGTTCAAATTAGAGTTTGTATGAACAATAGAAACATGTGTTCGATCAATATTTCAATTATAAAAATATGATCCCAGGTTCGAACCCATTTGAGAGCATGAGTTGAGAAGGGTGACCCAAGTCAAAACAACATGCGCACGACAAAAATCTCTAAAAATAGTGTCATGGTGAGCTCACATGAATTTTCAACATCGTTTCACAAAAAATAACCTCAAGTTACGAAAAAATGATTATTGCCTGAGCATACCACAAAATGGGTCTAACCAATTACTTTCAAAACTACAGAGCTATCAATAAAGAACTAGATTGGGTTCGAATTCATGTTTCTTTGTAGAGATAAGTTCGACCCATATCCAATTTCCATTATTTACAAATTTTCATCAACAAAAATGACAGGCTCAAGATGGAAAACGAGAGAATGGATAATGACCAACAACAACTAAAAAACAGGCTACCAAATACATTAAACAACCACCATTTCTTTCATTAATTTCTTCAAATGATTTTCTTAGAAACGAAAGACAAGGAAAGAGAGAAATTTTACACACAAGACTAGCCAAACAAAGCCAAAAAATTAAACATTACAAACAAATTATATGAAAAATATGCTCAAGACTTGGTGTACTTATTGTGTCTAATGGTGATTTTATGCCAGAGTTGACACAGTTTCCATAACGACCGGGTAATTTCATTCTCCAGACCAAGCATAGCTCTGTTTTGTAGGCCGAACAATGCAAATGGAATAACCCTAGTTCATTGAAAGGTAGTAAATCACGAGCAATTCCAACATTAAAGACCACGTCCTATCGAAATAAATGCATGGCCAACTCATACATGTTCATATATTTTACAACACCATATGTGTATGCTAATTCAACATAACCATAAAATTATGCCATGTGAATCTCATCCCATCCAGGTCGCATCATCCCCAAAATCACATAATGTAATACCATGTGCTATATCTACTCAAGATATATGTCATTCAATCACTATCAATCAAATCGACCCATATATCCATATGAGAAAGCCATGGTTTATGAATTATAACCAATGATATAATATATGTCATTCAAATCATATGTTGTGCAACATATATTATGCGCCACTTCAACTTATACCGTATTGTATATCAAACCAAATGTTTCCAACATTTTTCCCATAGATTTAATACCTATCGTATGTCATAACATTTTCAATTTTAACATTACCTTTTTCTCATCACCATCATTGCAACATGAAACCAATGTGAGCTTATGAATTGAATCTAATCATATAACCATGCTTTTACTTGTCATGCCTTGACTCCATTGTATGTATGTCAAACTTATATAAGTAATATAAACTGTGAAGTTTATATGTCTTGAATTCAGATGCACATAAAATAAATCTAATTTATATTGTGCATGCAATCATAGGAATAGGGCAGATCATATTGTTTGCATATTTCACAAGTACCATGTCACCAAAGTGATAAAGAATGAAAAGAAGTTACCGTCATCGACATGCACTGAATTGAAGTGCAACAAACCCTTTTCATCATCTAAGCTAGTGAAGCATGAAAATAACTATAGATCAATGTACCATAACTTTGACGCTTAATAACTGAAATCATAATACCACTGATATGAAGATATGAAAATGTTATTAGGGAAATTGTTTGAAAATAACCATTTATATGTTTTCTTCTAGGGACCCCACCTATTAATATTATATCACAAGTATATAGATAGGCCTTTCAATCGTTTGCAGGATTTTAATAATAGGTGACAAGATTTTGAGTCAACAAAACCTTAGTATCCTCTTTGATATGTTAAAAGGAGTTTAAAGTGGCATTTTAAATTATGCATCACATGGACTGATAGAAATGTCAAACTTGAGTGATTTATAGTTTCACCTTAATGGATTGAGACCCTAAATTAAGCTTGGTAAAAGATGAAATATGTTTGGTAAACACAACTAGATTGGATCCCACCATGTAAAAAATCAATTGATTTCTTTCAATCTTGATGATTTTAGTTGCAATGAATATTTTCTTCTAAAGTCCAAGACACTCAAAATTTTAATTACATAATGTGGCATACAAAAGATAGATGATTATCTTGTATATGTTATCCTTGCCAATATTGGAAACAACTTTTCTATTTTTGCATCTGCTTTTCACTCCACTAGAGAATCCCTTATCAGTCAAGATACTACTTACAAAATTCCTCTTTTGAATCATTTTGTGATTCTCTAGTTAACGAGCAAGATAATATCTTACACCTTGGATTAATTAGAAATATAGGTACATCTAAAAAAGACTTAGTAACATAATAAAA
>JASDQU010710202.1:10604-24132 GCA_032191745.1 Picea mariana
TAATTCCAAGGAAGAATAGCGGATGAGGGAAACAACCTTCCCCAAGATCAGAGTCATCAAATGAGATTGAAGTAGAAAAATTTATGGAGGATCATCATGAATATAGGACCATACAACTATTAGAAACCATATCCAGTGGGAAACAACAATTCACACAACTCATGGCATGTTTTTTTACCAACAACCATGTAAATCAAAACCATGGAGGTTCCAATGGGAACCATGTAGGGGCTAGCCACATAGGCGGTAGGGATCTCGAAGGGAGTAATACCTATGCTTCAACACAGAGTGTCTTCCAGGAAGGTAGTAGAAATGTACCCAGATGATTATTTCCACCATTCCTTGTGGAGAATCCTAAAATAGAATGAGAACAATAGGAGCATGTTGATGAAATAAAATCCTACTTTAGGGAGTATCATTTTCTAGAATAAGGAGCATAGGAAACCATGTCTTACAACTACTACTGCAACCTCATGATGAGGAACAAGCCTAGGATGAGCCAAAATTTACATAATTTCGATCTTCTATGCAAATTGGGGAAGATGACTATCTCATCCTTTAAGGAATTTGACAGGTGCACAACACGAGCATGGTTACATAAGTTGTACACTTATTTCTATCTTAAACCGATGACAGAGGCAGAGGCAATCACTATTTCCATCCTACACTTGGATGGAGAGGCTCATGAGCGGTGGTACCATGGGATATTAACATTGGGGCATTCTAGCATCACATCATATAAGGATTTCACCCAAAGGCTGATGGACAGGTTCGATAGGAAGGATCCCGAGAACCACTTAAGGGAGTTGGCACAAATGAGGAAGACAGGTACACCAGAGGCTTATGTCATAGAGTTCTAGCAAATAGAAGTCATGGTGACTGATGTTTCTAAGAAAAGACTAGTGATGTTATTCATGTAGAGTTGGACTGATCACTTAAGAGGTTGGGTGAAGGATTTTAGGCCAAACACACTACAATAATTTATCATGAAGACCTAGGATATGGAAAACACCATCCCTAAGAAGACTTCGATAAAACCTTTATTCCATAGAAGAGCCAAGTGTATAAGCCTCCCAAAAATACATAGATAGGGAAGGACGTGATGGATGAGGATACTCAAAGAGAGATGAGGAGGAAAAATATTTTCTATAGTTGCAAAGAGCCATGGGAGTTGGGTCAAAAATGTATGGGAAAGGGTAAGGTCCATTACATTGAGGTGGTTTCCAACAAGGAGGATGACGGTGATGATGAGGGCATTGGATAGAAAAATGGTGAGCCATCACACCTTGTTTCTACAGAGTAGGTGTTGTTGCAAGAGAGAACCAAGGGAGTGACCATTGCCAAACTTTTAGAAGTTCCAAATATTATAATTTCAGGATCAAAGGAATTTTGTAGGGGTAGAGGGTTACAACAATGATTTATGGTGGGGCCACCCACAACTTCATTGATGATGCACTGGTCACCAAGAGACACATACCTGTAGAGGAATTCATGGGATTCAATGTGGTAGTAGTAGATGGGTACAACATGATGTGTACTCAAAGGATCAAGGGATTGGAAGTAACATTGGGAAAATATACATTGACTGATGATTTTTATGTCGTATATTTGGCGGAAACTCATGTGGTGTTATGAGTTCAATGGTTGTACTCGTTGGGAGATATCCACATGAACTATAAATACATGAGGATGTACTTTAGGGACAAGGGTGGAAAATGAGTCATCCTAAGATGTATGCCAATAGGTACCCCCAATATCGTGTCTAACCAACACATGGAGGCCCTTTTTAGACACGAGGATGTAGCTTGTGAAACTGAGTGCTTGATCCCCATGGATAAGCCATCACAGGATTTCTAGCACTACCATATGGACATCCAGGCATTGCCTGGAAAGAATGACAAATTATTTGGACCATTACCAATAGGGATACCACTTGATAGTGTATTTGAGCATGTCATTGTGCTAGAAGAGGGGTCGAATCACATGATCACCACACAATACATGAATCTGAAGAAGTTCAAGGACAATATAGGAAACACCATCAAGGAGTTGTTGAAGATTGGGAACATCGGGCCTAGTTCTAGTCCCTTCACTTCTTCTGTGGTATTGGTGAAGAAGAAGGATGGCACGATGAAGATGTGCATAGACTATAGAGCACTGGAAAATAAGACCATCAAGAATTGTTACATGATACCCATGATTAATGAGTTGATAGATGAGTTGCATGGGGTGGTGTACTTCTCGAAGATTGATCTTCGATCAGGGAACCATCAGATTTAGGTAAGAGAGGAGGACATGCATAAGAAAACCTTCAGATGTCACTATGGGCATTAGGAGTTTCTATTCATGCCCTTTGGGTTGACTAATGCACCTTATACCTTTTAGTTATGTATGAACCATACATTCAACAAAAATTTGAGGAATTTTTTACTAGTGTTCTTTGATGATATTCTGATCTACAAGAGGACTTGGGAGGAATATTTGAAGCATGTGAATGAGATTCTCACCATTATGGAGTATCAATTGATTTTTTCCAAAGAGTAAAAGTTCACATTTTGGTTGAAAAAGATCATCTATCTGGGGCACGTGATTGGTGTTGAGGGATTAAAGGTGCATCAAGAGAATATCCAAACAATCTTAGTTTGGCCCACCCCCATATCACTCATAGAGCTATAGGGATTCTTCAGGATATGCAACTATTACAGGTGCTTTGTGAAAGGATTTTCACAATTGGTTATGCCATTGACATATCTCACCATGAATGGGGAATTCCAATGGTCAGAGGATGCACAGGTAGCATTCAATATAATGAAGAGGGTGAGGAGCACTTTCCCAATATTAGCACTCCTAGATTTGACAAAAACTTTTGTCCTAGAGTGTGATGCATCTGGTGAGGGGATAAGAGTGATGTTGATGAAAAAATGAGACTCGATATCTTTCAAGAGAAGATCTATTTCATATATGATAAGGATATGTTGGCCATCATGCATGCACTAACCATGTTTAGACAATACCTGGTGGGAGGAATCTTTGTGGTTAGGACTGACCAAAACAACTTGAGCTATTTCTTAGAGTAGTGGGACCTGGATGAGAGGCATAAGAAATGGGTGATTAAGGTGCAGGAATATGATTTTTACATTGAGTATGTAAATTGAAAGAAGAACATAGTCGTTGATGCCCTATCCATGAAACTTGTAGCCTTCTCCATGAAAGAGATATCAACATACTAGAATTCCACTCTCTTGGTGGAATACTCTAAGAATACCTTTTCCTATGAGTTGATCGAGGGAATTATTCAAGATGATAGGTACAAGGTAGTGTATGAAATCATCTACTACAAAAACATGATATATCTTGTCCCTGATTCCACCCTCAAGGATAATATTTTGAGGGTAGTACATGAAACACCATTGGAAGGCATTTGGGGTATCTGAAGACATACATGAAGGTGAGAGAGATATTCTTGTAGAAGGGTCTCAAGGAGGATGTACTTCAACATGTGAGGGAGTGCATGAATTTCCAACAGAACAAGTTAGAGCTTACACATCCTATAGGACTACTTCATCCATTGTTGATTCCAGAGTAGAGGTGGGATAACATTTCCATGGACTTCATTTTAGGGTTTTCGAAGGTACAAGGTAGGGACTGTATCTACGTGGTAATGGAAAGGTTGAAAAAATATGTGCACTTCTTTTCAATTCCTTCAGAGTACAATGCATCTCAGGTAGTGGACATATTCTTTAGGGAGGTGGTCGAATTACATGGTATTCCGAGGAACATAGTTAGTTATCAAGATAACAGGTTTCTCATTGCATTTTGGAAGGAGTTGACACCTACTACCAACTATAATCCCCAGAAAGATGGGAATACCAAGATAATAAACAAGTGGATAGAGGGGTACCTAAGGAACTATGTGTCAAGGAAAAAGAGGGATAAAGTGGTTACATATCAGGAAGCATTGCTACAATACCACTCATCACATGTCCATCGGGATGAGTCCATTCAGGGCATTGCATGCTACGATGCCCCATCATTTTGGGATTTGGAATTTGGAGAGACTAGAGCCCCCAAGGACAAATAATGTTTGAATGAAATCCAGGACATCTTGAGAGTCCTGAAGGAGAATCTATAGGTCGCTCCATGTATCCTCTTTGACGTAACATCCTTCCTCTCAAATAGCATTGGACCTCCAAAAAATCTCTTGACAGTGGGGCCAGAACCCACTTGAGGATAAACTAGTGAAGGGATGAACAATGAGTTATAATGAGGGGTGAAGGGGGCATATCCTGGAAGTACTAGAGATATTTCCCAAAAGTCGTTCAAAATATGAATGAGGTTTGGTTGCATCCCACAACAACCACCTTGGGTAGAAAAATCCTAAATTTCATTTAATAGGCTACCTCCATCAAGAACGAAATTTAGATTTTCGGCCTAAAAAATCAATCATAGGCTGGTTGGGTGACCCAAGGAGGCACGCACAAAACAACTTGACCTCGACCTTCGACCCTTCACGAGTGTCTCCCTGCCTTATGGAATAGGAATGCTTGAGTGGGAGGATTGTGGCACACTAATTCACAGCTTTCTAAGCTTTAAACGAATAATGATGATGGGGAGTTATTTGGATCCCTATCCCCAACATTGTAGCTTAGACTACCAAATTCTTTTGTGTTCCTCCTGTGGAGGTTAGAAAGTGAGTTGATTATGGTTGTTTTTAGAATGTAAAAGAGGGATGTGAAATTTGGGTCATGGACCAACTTCATTCTTAATGGGGGGTGTGCACAAAGGCCCTTTTCTAGACAAATGAATCCCGCAAGATTTTCAATTATCTAGCAAAAGGGTGTTTGAATAAGTGAGAGTGTGTGCAAGGTGTGATGGTGGTGAAGCAAATTTTTTTAATAAGTTAAATTCAATATTTTAGCATGGTGGACATCATGTGGTCCTTTACTACTCTTGTTTAGATAACTTACTAAATTTTTTCAAAATGACCCTTGCAAACAAAAGGAAATCCTAAGCTATCATGGCAGTTATGATAATCCTTACTTGGACCCTTTATCTTCCTAAGGTGTTTTGTAATCTAGAAAAACTTGAAACTAGTCCTAGATTGTGAGCATGTGGGAATGTGTGGGCCCTTACAACTTCTTTAAACTCCCTAGGTGACTTACTCTAAGAATTTGAAAACTATCCTAGAATTGCATGTATGTGGGAATATGGGCCCTTACAACTCTTTTAATCTCCAATTAAGTAAGTTGAGAGGATTGGCCTCTTTTGAAAATGACTTGATTTTTCCAAGGGAGATGGAAACTTATCTAAGAAACCTATTTTTCTATTTTCCAAGATCACACTAAGGTGCGAGGAAAGAACATACTCCAAGATTGGTTTAGATGGACTTCTAGTCCCAATTTAATGTGATGACTTTTGTAAAAATGAAATATTTTTTAAATTCAACTGCAAAACTTCTTAATCCATCCATGTGGCAATCAAGGAAATTAAAGATATTATGGTTTCTTTTAGTCTCCCTAATTACCTATGTGTGATGTGAGCTTAGTGGATGCAAGAATGTGATATCAGCATGCTTGTACTGGCTTTTACAAAGTGCTAAAATCAAATCTAAACTATTGAGTGGCAGTGGGCAACTCAAGCCTTACAATTTTGAAAAAAATAAGACAAGTGCGTGACAGAACAAAAAACAGTTGTGCACAGCATGTAGACCATGTGGTTGGAGAGTTCTGACAGAGTGCATATGTGCTAGGAATGCGCATTTGTTCGTCCCAAACCTGTACGCACGCAAAAAAGTTGGCGAGATTGAATTTTGAAAAAATTCTCTCACTATTGGGTGAAATCTTGCTCTCAAATGGTGAGTTTAGGCCGGTTTTGACCCCTCTGCACATGCAAACAATTAAGAAACAACACTATAACAACCTAATTGGGGAAAATTTTGATTCAAATCCCCAGTATGGTCACCAATATGTTTGGTTCTTTTTGCATAAGAGTGAACAAAAAGGAGTCCCTTAACTATCTAGTTAGGCTATCCAGAAAGCACAACATAGAGTTAGTTGGTTAGTGGCTCAACTAACATAAAGAAACAAGAGATAAAAAAAAGGAAATAAATCTAAACGAAGAAACTAGTAACTTGAAATGAATGCACAAAAAAAAACAAGAGAGATTTACCAAGTAAACTGATATTTGATTGACACTCCTTGAATAAATATTGGAACTTATGAGTCCCCTCTTCCTCCTTGGGAAAGCTATTGAGTCCCCAAGTACAAAGTATTATTTCTACTATCAATGGATAATAATGAAAAATGGTGAATAAAAGAGTGATGAACTACTCAATAGGATATATCTCTAACACTTGCAATGGATACTCAAAGCTTTCTAAGAGGAAGGTGGCTTCCCAAAGCTAAAAATGAGCAACATAACAATACTCAAATGCTTCTTATTTTTTGAATACAATGGCCCTTTATTTATAAAAGGATGGAAATATTTTTCTCAATTCATTCTAAGTTTGAATTGGAAGCCTTTGGAGGTACTTCCCATCCCTTTTAGTGATACCAAGGAAACATTTTGAGGGTGATTTTGGGTATGGGGGAGGCTCCCTTCATCCCAAAAATGGTTGAGGCCCGACCAAATTCATTAATGCGATGTTTCAGTGTCCATGTGGGTCTTGCGAATGTAAGTCACACACTCTACACACTGTGGTCATTGTACATTATGTTATCATGTGCAGATGTACACACGTGGCTTTGGTTGATTGTGTGCGGATTTATAGAACCACTTTTGTATAGTTTTCTTATTTTCTTTCCAAACCGAGTGTAATCCTTCCATGAATATTGGTAGCATGTTGTGTTTGTGTTACCTATTTATTCATCCATTGTCTATAGTTATAGTGAGCCATTTTCTGGTGATAACACTTATTTTCATGCTTCTTTTTCTTGTGGTTATTTTTGTACTAATGATGTTTTATCTTTATGTTATAGTGTTCTCCATTATTGATACTTTAATTTTTTTCATATGGACACTTAAGTACAAAATGTCCTACATTTTCACAATTAAATCATTTAATGGGAAACGTACCTTTGTATTTTACAGATCCCTTTTTGAGTTTTCTCACAAAATTTGCTTCCTCTACGTCTGATTCGCAGCTAGAAAAATTGCTTGATTTGTGTTATTTGTTCTTCATCTTCTTTGAGGCTTTGAATTTTTCTTCTTTGTTTGATGGTTTTTCCTTTTCAGTCCTCATTTCATATGTAGTGAGGATCCCATGCAATTCATCCACTATTATTTTATCAAGATCCTCAATGGCATAAACTTTGGCATCAAATATTAAGGGGAGTGACCTTAACACCTTTCACATTATGATTGGTTCTACAACTGTTTCACCAAGTCCTTTGATGGTGTTGAAATTTTTTTCCACATGGAGGAGATAAGATACACCATTTTCTTTGTATTTGATCTTCAAACTATGGAACTATATTCTATGAGTTTGGAGCTTATCCTTCTTGACCTTGTCGTTGCCTTCATGGATGTTTTGAAGTTTTTGCCAAATTTCTCTCGCTTATTTTCAATGCATTACTTTGAGAAACTATGATTCTGACATACTACACAAGATGGCATTCATGGATTTTTCATAATTTTCACTAGCCTTTTTCCTAGTTGTCTCTATTGGTGGAGTTGTTGGGGTTGTATAACCATTCATGACCAACTGAAAAATATCAAAACCAAGGGCCATTAGATATGTTCACATCCTTATACTCGAGAAGGAATACTTTGTTCCTTAAAACAACAGATCCCTATTTTTAGAGAAACCTTCTTGACTGGTCATGTGTGCTCCAGAGATATACCTTCCAGTGGTTAGACTATTTCTGAAGGAACCTACTCTGATACCAATTGTTGAGCACATAATTATACTAAGAGGGGGGGGGGTAAATCTATACAAGGATATCCTTTTTTTTTAACATTAATAAACCATAATGAAGCAATAACATAAATGAAAAAACTAGAAGACACAATATTTATGTGGAAACCCTTTTGGGAAAAAACCACAAAAACTTATTTTTATAAATTTGTAGGCACCATCCTACTATTACAAATGTTTGTAGGAACTAACCTATTGGAGGCACTTATCCCCTCTACTGCTTGCAGGAACTGACCTATTTGAGACATCGATCCCCTCTTTTTCTTGTAGGAGCTAACCTACTGGAGACACTAATCCCCACTATTGTTTGTAGGCACTGACCTACTGGAGACACCATTCCCCACAACTATTTTCTTTGTAGGAACCAACCTACTTACAAGTTTACAAGTTCTTCATATGCATTTCCTTCACTAGTCTTCTTGCTACTTTTGCCTTCACAAAGTCTGTTATGTTCTCATTACTTCTACTTTTTCTAGATCTACTCTGTGCTCGCTACTTCTTCTTTCACTAGATCAACTCTATGCTCGCTACTTTTGCTTTCACCAGATCATCTTGGCACTCAATCCTTCTACTTTCGTCATATCTACTCAACGCTTGTTCCTTCTATTTTCGCAATATCTATTATGTCACATACTTCATCACTCTCTCCTTTTTAAATAATATTCAATATGTTCTCATATTTATTCTCATATGTANTCACGAAGTCTGTTATGTTCTCATTACTTCTACTTTTTCTAGATCTACTCTGTGCTCACTACATCTTCTTTCACTAGATCAACTCTATGCTCGCTACTTTTGCTTTCGCCAGATCATCTTGGCACTCAATCCTTCTACTTTCGTCATATCTACTCAACGCTTTCTCCTTCTATTTTCGCAATATCTATTATGTCACATACTTCATCACTCTCTCCTTTTTAAATAATATTCAATATGTTCTCATATTTATTCTCGTATGTAAATATTACATTTCCTCTCTTCACCCACACCATATTTCTCACAATCCTCTTCTCCTTTTATATGTTACAATTAACTTTACATGAAAAGTCATCTACATTTGAAAAGACATGACCTTCATTAAATAAATAATTAGTTCCCCTTTTTAAACTTACTATTCAACATACCATGGGAAAAATACCACCATGGGTTTTAAAACCATGTGCACATTTACTCCACTTTCACTTTTTAATTCACTTTTACTTTTTAATCCACTTTCACATAACTCCATGTTTAATCCACTTTTACTTTTTAATCCACTTTTACTTTTTAATCCACTTTCACATAACTTCATTTCTAATCCACTTCCACTTTGTATTCCTTAAAGTCACCTTTCCTTTGAATATTTACATTTGAATACTTACCTTTGACATCAATGACAATAATTTATTCAACAGGATGAGCATGTCTCACAACTCATCATCTTTCCTCAATTATTAGGATGGGGATACGAAAAATATGATGCATCAATGTGATATCACGGGGAAGGCTCTAATAGATATGTTCAAGATCAATATTCTATGCAATGACTTTAGGTCACATTAGTGCCACTCCATAGCTAGCCATCAATGTACACAACTAATATGTGATACAATGATAGAATCTACAAGATAATATCTAAGGGATGATAGGTCTACATACCTAAGGCAGTTTATCAACCTCTTCCATCTCTACAACAAGATAAGGAGGAGGCCTATCACCATAATATGTTCCAATTTTTACAAAATAATAGGCAAAATAATAAGACAACTTGAACAAAATCTTATAATCAATTACATGTGCATTAAATAAGACAAAAAATATGCAAATAAAATAGTCAAAAAATAATGATAATATTACATCTCATGTCTAGTGGCTTGACTACTATAAATAAAAATGGTAGGACATCCTCACATGTCCATCCCTACATAAGGAATCTATTTAATATTGAGGACATGATAGTCCTCACTATGTAACAAAGCCAAAACACTTGCACCTACCAGCCTACATAAGTAGTCTAGTTGGCCCCTCTTATGGAACATGTTGTCCCACATGAACATATGCACATTAGTCATCATTGATCCAGATCAATATCGATTTCCACCCACCTATTACAACTATCTAACATGTAGATGTCATCTAGGTAGTTTCAATTTTCATCTTTGCAGTTTTTTTCTAGATTTTTGGGTCCTAAACTTCTGGGGTCGTTTTGAGGCCCTAAACAACGTTTTTTGGGCCCACCACGGTTGCACTATAGAAAAATTCAAAGGGTGACATCATAATATGTATTCCTCCGATAGGCCTTTCCAATGGGATATCATGCACCTAAAATGGAGATCGTATGCAAAAGTTACGACCCCGGGAAGTTGATGTACCAACTTACCCCAACGGGGCCCACATGAATTTTGGCCCTTCATCTCCTAGGGTTAGGTTTTTGGATGTCTAGGGTTTTGGAATTCATGGTTGATGTAAAAAATCCTTTGGATCCTCATTGGAGTCATATTATTTCGAATGAGTGCACTCATCACATATCTTCTTAAAGATAAGACGCCACCATTCTAGCAAGTTTGTTTCAGTCTGCATTTTACAGTTTCAATGTATTTCTTATTTAATAGAAGCCAAGTTTTACTGTATATTTTTTATTGTTCATTGTATATTTGTGTTAATAATATATCTCTGTGTTCATTTAATTATGCTCATAAAATCCAGATCAATGGTATCAGAGCAGTCTTCTCCTTGTTTTTCTTAGTGCATGTCCCCAACGAGGTCAGTGTACAAATAGTTGGGTCTCGAGATTGTTTCTCTTGAGGAAAAGAGGTCTCGTACGCCCAAGCGAACTTCCATGGAGGGATAAAATAAAGATGATGGGACAGGAGATCCTTTCAAACTGTTGTTGGAGGAATCCCTCGTGCAACAAAGGAATAAGATGATGAATAGTTTTGCGCAAATCCTTCAATGACTACCAACATGCGACGCATCTTCCTCGAGCGGAGGCATCACCCCCTTGAAGGTAAAATATCAACTTTTATATTCCTATATTTGAAGGTTAGATAGATGCAAATGTTGTAGACAAATGGTTGAATCTACTAGAAGGGTATTTTTTTATCCATAACTTTTCTAATAGAGAAAAGATTACATTTTCGCTCCTCAAAGTTGTCCCCCATGTCAAAGATTGGTGGGAGACTTTCTTTGAGAAAAATGAAACAAAGGAACCCTCATTATTTACAGTCACACTCACATGGGAGTCCTTGAGGGATGTTATTAAGGAACAATACTACCCTGTTAAAAGTTATGGCAACATGTATACAAGATGGGCCACACTACGATAGGAAAGGGACCAAATAGTGTGAGAGTTCACAAATATCTTCCATACCTTACACACCAATCTCGGTATCAGTGATTCTGAGCGACATTTGGTGCTCAGATACCACGACCGTATACATAGATACATATAGACAGAAATGGATTTTATGGACATATCATCCTTAGTTGCGACCTATCGATATGTTGTCAAAATCGAGGGAAAGCGTAAAAAAAATATGCGGCAGGTTGGGTTTGGGAACCCCTCACAATAGAAGCAGGGAAAAGGCAACCCCAACCTGTATAACAAAGGGCAGAGAAAAGATGGAAATCCTCAGTAAAACCATTCTAAGCCGCAAACACAGAAGGACAATGGAAAGATGAAAAAGGACATCAAGAAGTGGTACGAATTCCATAAGAACCCTTGGCATAACAATGTTGATTTTTGCTCAAAGTAGTCATTGGTGTATGAGGCGAAATACTCTCAATCATATGCGCTTTCTGACTCAAAGTTAGAACCAGAAAAGGGGATACGAATTATTGATGTGCAACCCATTGCCACTATTGCTACCACCAAGATCCATCCCGATGAACTTGATGAGCCAGAGGAAGGTGGGAACCTCTTTCATTCACAAATTTGGGTGAAGGGTACTCTACTACACTTCATCATTGATAGAGGTAGCCAGAATAACCTCATCTCAACGGAGGTCATCAAGAGGTTGGCCCTTTCAACAACGCTGCAACCGCAACCATACACCATTGGATGGCTCCGCCAAGTAAGCGATCTTCACATCAACCAACAATGTCATCTGTCCTACAACATCAATCCCTTTAAAGATGAGGTATTGTGTGATGTCTCTCCCCTTGAAGTTTGTGATGTTATTTCGGGCCAACCTTATTTATGGAAACTTCATGTTGTATATGATTTTATGCCTCACAGTGTTATTATTACTCTGGACAAAAAATTGTACAGGATACTTGAGGTAGTCCCACCTACTTCCATTTCCTTGATATCTGCCAAGCAATGTAGGAAGGTCATCTCTCAGGCCAAGAATTTTTTCTTCTTCATGATTCGCTCTTAAATTGAGCGGAATGTTGTTTCCACATCCATGGCCTCCATATTCAATCTCTCCATGCAGCAAAAGAAAGTGAATAAGGTCATGGAAGAATACAATTAAATCTTCTCCTCACCCACTAGGGTACCTCTACACTGTTAGGTCAAGCATTCAATCAATCTAACCCCTGGTGCACCACTACCCATGGTCCAGTCTATGGCTTCTCTCTATTAGAAAATAAGTTTTTGACAACACAGGTATTCCAACAGAGGACGAACACCTTTAGTAACCACTCACATAACCAGATCAAAGATCAACACACCAATGTTTTCACATGGTAAAACCCCTACAGGGAAACATCCATGGCCCCAACCAATGCAGCCACTTGGAGCAGTTTATTAATGCAAAGAAAAATATTACAGAGAGATTTTACAAGAGATTTTCTCACAATCGATCATCGGCAAATGACCCTCCATGCTCTTTAAATAGAGATCATGGAACAATCGGGTGTTAAGCGACATATCAATGGTCGTTAAGATCGAGGATATTATTAACCGTCAGATCACTCTATGTCGGGAACATATCGTGACCATCAGACTTCCTAACTACAAATGCATACTAATGCATACTAAAGAAACACACTAGAAAACACACTTTTACCTAATGACACAATAGACCAAGTAGATCTTACTAACTCCTAAGTGTCTAAATATCCAAGTAGATCTTAGAACAAGTTAGGATAGGATTGAAGGATTTACAATAGTGACACAATAGGAGAAGGAAGGAGGCATTAGAGCCTATCCCCCCTTAATGACAACTTCCTGAACTCCTAACATAGATCTAAGTTTGGAAAACTTCGCTTCTGTAAGAGACTTTGTGAAAATGTCTGCAACTTGATCTTTTGTAGGAAAAAATAGCACTTCAATAACTTGATCATGAATGAGCTTTCTGATGAAGTGCATGTGTAGCTCGATGAACTAGGTCTTTTGCGAGCTTGATGGCACTCTGATTGTCACACCAAAGGCTGGTCGGATGCTGGTGCTAGAATCCAAACTCTAAAAGGATCTATCGAAGCCACAGAGCTTCCTGACTTGCATTTACCACTGCTCAATACTCTGCTTCTGCTGAAGAAAGTGCAATAGCCTGTTGTTTCTTACAGGCCCAAGTGACAGGTCCTGAACCAAGGCTGAAAACATAACCTGCAGTAGACTTCTGATCATCAGGGTCGCCAGCCCAATCTGAATCAGTGAAACCAACCAATAAAGGAGTACCCCCTGAACTATAA
>JASDQU010710204.1:9937-25718 GCA_032191745.1 Picea mariana
CTAGTTTAAGAATGAACCCCAAAGAGAAGACCAAAGACTTTAATCAAAGGTTCTTAACACTAAAGAACCAAATCCCTACGCATTCGATGCTTGCTGAGAATATTATCATAGCATGTTATACAAAATCCTTACATCAAATAATATCCATTTGGGTAAAGAGATCTAAGAAAGACAAGTTGTTAGAAGCCTTCGAAGAGGCCAGTCAGATCGAGAAAGACATCCTCAGCTTAAAAGACACTACTAGCAATGAAATAGAGACTAGTTCATCTTCCAAAAAGAAAATAGAAATCCTCCCTAGACCTTCCCAAAACAAAGCCCAACCTGAAAGATCAGATTTAGAAAACTTACAGAAATTCGTTCAAAAACTATCCAATCAAGTTATAGATTTTAAAAGAGTGGATGAAGAAGCTTCTTCAAGCAAAGGGCCTTACAAACCCCCGTTTAGGAATCCTTTTCCCACCAACCGACCTAATTCAAATACTGAAGGCCTAAATCTAGAAATCCTACAACTCACTATTCAAACGATTCTAGAAGCATAGGATAACTTGATGCCTCCTGAGATCCCTAAGGAAATAGTTGAGCAAGAGACAGTAGAAGAAGATGAATCCTCTTCGAACATTTTTGGAAATTTCTTAGATAGTACTTTTCAAGATAATTTCGAAACAGTGCATCCTTACAATACTAGGAGTAAGAAAACAAACAAGTTTTCTTCTGAAATCACTACGACTTTTCCCTCAAAACAGTCTAAATCAACTGAGATTAAACAGAATTCTGTAAACCCAATCTTAGATTATGATTTGGTTGAAGATCTAAAAAATATAAGGGCTAATATTTCTGTTTATGAATTATTAAAATTCCCTTTTCTTCTACAAAAAATGCTACAGAATATTGTAGAGAAAAACAAAAATGGCAATCCAAGTAGTAACAAAGGTTTGCAGAACAACCCCAAAGTTCCTCAGAAGCCCTCCGCCAAAACTAATTCTGATTCTCACAAGAAAAGAGACCCTCCTGTAAATAATGTAACAAATGTAGATAAATTAGTTTTAGAGGCCACGAGTAAAAAGAAACAAGCTTCCACCATTAGTACTCACAGAAATGTCACTCCATTTTTATTAACTTTTGAAATCTTCAATAGGAATGTGCACAACTTTATGGTAGATTCATGAGCATCATCTAATGTAATGTCGTGCTATGTGTGTCAAAATATTAATGCTAAAGTTCAACCATCCACCTTGAAGATCATCCAACTTGATCGAACTAGTGTTAAAGTTATAGGCGAATTGAGAAATGTGCTTATAAGATTGTCATCTAACCCTAAAGTTCATCAAGTGTTTGATATTATTGTTGTAGATATCCCAAAATTTTATGGTTTTTTTTTAAGCAGAGACTGGTCAGAACAACTACACGGCTATTTTGCGATGGATTGGTCTCACTTGTGGTTGCCCAAGAATGGAAAGCCCAACAGAATCAAGGTAAATCGTGAACGTTACCTAAAGTTCACAGTGACAGATTTAAATGGTCCCAACGAGCCATTTACACCTTCTGTCGATTCACCTGAAATACAAGGGATGGATACCTTTTTCGACAATTTCATGACCGAAATTTCCTCTATCACTAACCCGGAACAACAGTCTGAAATTTTGACATATATGCAGCCAACAACTTCTACCCAATGGTCACATGCACCCGACAAAAATCAAATATGATCTCTTTACTTTGACGGGTCAAAATCCAAGGAAGGAGCTGGTGCAGGCTGCGTGATTATTGATCCAGCAGGTAACAAAACCCTGATTGCATGCATGTTAGAGTTTGAATGTACAAACAACACAACAAAATATGAGGCTTTATTGCAAGGCCTCAGGAAAGCATTAGATATGAACATTCAAAATTTTATTGTCTTTGGTGATTCAAAAATTATGGTTAGACAGGTAAAAAATTATATCCACTGTTTATATCCGCACCTTAAAAGCTACCAATCTAAGGTATGGAATTTGATGAATACATTTTCTACATTTAACATAAATTCTATTCCTAGATTGAATAATTCAGAAGTTGACTTCTTAGCTAATGTAGCTTCGAAACTTTTCCCTGCAGAAGGCTTATCTCTGAATGCATTCTTCGTCGAACTGTTGTTCAGACCATCCGTCCCCGACAACATCACGAATTGGAGAGTCTTCAATGACGATCAATAGATTATAAGTTTCCTTCATATGGAAGAAACTTTTCAGGGCACAGTAATCAACGAAGGTACTCATGACAAAAATCTTCGTGACTTTATGGTAATACCAAATCTGAGATCTGTTGAATCTTCATCAAACATGGTAAATTCTATCCCGAAATCTGTAGTTAGATTAGAAAATTTTTGTGATCTTCACGACAAGTTCAAAAAATCAATGAACTGTAAAACGAATAGTTCCTCTTTAACACATGAAAAAGTAAACTTGGGAACTAAAGACAACCCACAGTGCATTAATTTAGGGGTAGGATGTTCTGAACAAGAAAAAACAACATTTATTAAATTGTTTAAGGAATTAAAAGATTTTTTTGCTTGGACGTATGATGACCTTAAAAACTTTGATCCTAACATCATACAACACATTATTCCTATGGAACCCCAAACCCAACCTTTCCAACAAAAGTTAAGGAAAATGCATCCAAAACTCGAACCAACTATCACGAAGGAATTAAATAAACTCTTGAACGCTAAGATAATCTTCCCGGTTAGGCACATGCAATGGGTCTCTAATCTTGTCCCTGTCCGAAAGAAGAGTGGTTAAATCCGACTATGTGTCGATTTCCAAAATCTTAATCGAGCGTATGATAAAGACAACTACCCTGTCCCACCTATGGAACAGATCCTTCAACAGGTATCTTGTTCTAAAAGATTATCCTTATTGGATGGTTTTTCAGGGTATAACCAAGTCCTGATGTCCCCTCCAAACCAACTTAAAACCACCTTCCGCACTCCATGGGGCACCTACGCTTATAGGAAGATGCCCTTTGGACTCATAAATGTTGGTGCCACTTTCCAGAGAGCGATGGACATCACTTTCCGAGGCTTAATCAATCAATTTGTCGTAGTTTACCTGGATGACGTTACTGTCTTCTCAAAAAACAAAGCATATCATCTAGCTCATTTAAGATCCATTCTACAGCGATGTCGTAAGTACGACATTTCTTTGAATCCTAAAAAATCTATCTTCGCAGTAGAACAAGGTAAACTCTTAGGATTTATTGTATCAAGCGAAGGGATTATTATCAACCTTGAAAGAACTCAAGTCATTTTGAAACTCCCCCCTCCCTCATCAAAAAAGTCTATGCAATATTTCTTAGGTCAGATAAACTTTGTCAGGAGATTCGTCCCCAGCTTTTCAGAAATGGTGAGACCATTACAAAAACTAATAAAAAAGGACGTACAATACCATTGGGGACCTTTAGAAAACTAGGCCTTTAATTCAATAAAAAATGCCATAATAAATGCTCCTTCTCAAATGAGCCCCGACTTTTCGCAAGACTTCACTTTCTACACATTTGCTTTTGACCGCTTTTACGTTGTTGTCCTAACTCAAAAGAACGTTGAAAATAATGAAGTCCCAATTGCCTTTATGAGATCAGCCTTCAAAGGGGAAGAACTTAATTACCCAGTAGTATATCAACAAGCCTATGCTATTTTTAAAGAAGTAAAGCACTTTCGATCTTATCTTTTGAAATCTAGGACAAAAATCATTGTCCCTTACCCGGCTGTCAGAAATATGTTAGTAAAGAAAAAACTAGGCGAAAAAAGGGCAAACTGGGTCACATCCTTGCAAGAGTATGACATAGAAATCACCCTAGCACAAATAGTGAGAGGTCAAGGGTTATGAAAGTTAGTCGTTGACTTAGCTGCAGGACAGCAAGAGGAAAATGATATGTCGAATCCAGGACAATGCTACCAAAATTTAATCTGTTGTGCACAAAGCCTTGTTAGTCCCTGGTATGATGATATAAAATTTTGTATTGAACATGGGTCAGCTCCCTGTCCCCTAGATCCCATTAAAATAAGAGCGCTAAGATTAAAATCTGCTTCCTTTCAACTGATTAATGGTATTCTATTTCATCAAAATTTTGATGGAGTACTAATGCGTTGTCTTGAGAAAGATGAAGCAGAAAAGGTCTTATTGGAATTGCACATAGGAGAAGCTGGTGGGAATTTTGGTGGAGATACCACTGCCCATAAGGTATTAAGAGCAGGTTACTACTGTCCCATACTTTTTAAATATGCTCATGCTTTGTGTTGCAAGTGTGTAATTTGTCAGAAAGCATCCAAACGGATACAGAAACCAACCTTCCCTCTGCAACCTGTTTCAGTAGACTCCCATTTTTAGCAGTGGGGTCTAGATATTTTAGGTCCAATTAATCCTCCATCCTCAGAGCATCATAATTTTATCATAAAATCCACGGATTACTTCACCAAGTGGTCTGAAGCTGCCCCATTAAAAGCTGTAAATACCAGTCAGGTAATAGCCTTTTTGAATTCAAATATTATTACTCGTTTTGGTATCCTTGACTGCCTGGTATTTGATAATGCTTCCTATTTTTCATCTCTTGAGATGAGTGATTTCTCTCTAGAAAAAAGAATTAAACTAAAATATTCTACCAGCTATTACCCTCAAGGCAATGGATTGGTAGAATACACTAATAAAAATCTGATCAAAATTATCAAGAGAATGGTCTCTGAAAACCATAAAAACTGGCATAACGCACTATTAAACGCAATCTTCGCTGATAGAGTGACTCCAAAAACTGTTGTGGGTAACTCACCTTTCTTTCTTGTTTACGACAGAGAGACAATTCTGCCACCACATATCCTCCTTCCCTCTCTGCAACTATCGCAGAAAATACAAGAAGAGGATTGTCCCCCTTTGGAGAATCGAATTAACGCTTTGTTAAAATTAGAAGAAGTGAGGGCTCAAGCGAAACGGAAATTGGATCAAGAACAACTCATTGTTAAAAGTTGGTTTGATTCCAATTCTACCTCTGACATAAATTTTGAGGTAGGTGACCTTGTCCTAAAATGGGACAAACCGCATGACGGAAAATGAGAGCATACAAAGTTTCAGAACTTGTGGCTAGGACCATTCTTGATTGCTGAGAAATTGGGTGCCAGATCCCTTCCAATTACATAATTTAGAGGGACATCCAAACACCTGCCCGGTAAATGGCCAAGCTCTAAAAAGGTATTTCACCTGATGACACTCCCATGTAAACTGTGTAAACATTTTTGTTTTGCTTGCTTTTTGTTTTTCTTTGTTGTTTTTCTTTGATTCTTCCCTTATGCTCACCAGTTTTTATTTTGAGACACACATACCTGCACCATGAACTATTTCAAACAAAGAGAACAAAAAAAATTCCCCTCTGAAATAACCACTGAAGGTTGTTAAAACATCAATTATGATATTTTTTTAAAGTTTGCATCCATGTTAAAGAAATCTTGTTGTTTAAAAAACTTTTCTTGACTTCAATCTGTAACTGAAGCTATTCATGATCATCCATAAAAATTTCTTCTTACGCTGTCCCTGTTCCATAAGAGAACAACTCAGAGATGCCTCCCCGCCATCGAAAGTCACTTTATTAACAAACTATCTCTAGAGCTTAATAAAGGACAGTTAAAAAATTTATTCAAGATCTGTAATTATTAAAATATGTCCAAAATATCAGGATTTTCAGCGTCACCTCACTCTATTAATATATTTAAAATTAAATAAATCTTCAGAGAGTTGTGGGAAGTGCTTGTAAACCCATTCGGATACTAAAAATTTCTGCTGGCAGTAGGTAAATGCATGCATGACGCCAAGATAAATTCACCGAGGTACCCAGCAGGCCCGCTGGCAACGAAGCATTGTCAGGTATATGAAAATTCTCAGATATGGAATCTTTTGACCTCAAATGTCCTTCGTTCTGATCTAGAACTTCTTGGTAGGATACAAATATCGGAGTGGGTTAAATGGCATCCCTGTCAAGGCTATGGACACCTGCTGGCAGTAGCGGCTCTGTCAACAGTATTGGAGATTTTAACCTTAACATCTTGACTCTCTTTTGTCGAGATTGTCATCAGTTTTCGTCTTTTAAAATAACAAGCAATCTGAAACTGGAATGTTTTATAATTGAAAATGATGTTCAAACAGTTTCTTAGTTGTTTTTTATTTGAATTTTTTCTGATTATCCTAATCTGGACTTGTTCGTTTGGCAGAGATAACTGCTTCCACCACTGTGTCACCATTTTTGGCAGCCATATTAATCTTTAATTTTACAAGCTACCTACACAAGGTTTTTAAATTCTCGTCACTCATCACAATATTTTTCATTAAACAATGCTTGTTACTCGTCGCTTTCTACATGCCTGCTTTTCGACTTTGTTTTCATGACTGTGAGCATGAAAACTCACAACTAGAATTCATGTTTGATTTCATCAAAAGGTTAATGTTCATATGGTTTATTGTTGATTTGTCTTATTTTGTTATGAACATGGTTGTTTCCATGGTATAAACCCTTGGTCTCAAACACACCTTGGTTACATATGTATTAAACCACCACCCATTTAGCATTCAACTAATGTTAATGGGATTTTGATTTACAAAATCTTTGATTCAATTGTTTATTTGACATATTGATTTTGTGATCAAATCGTGGATATGCAGATGATTGTTTTCAATTGTTATGATTTTTGTGTCTACCATTATGCCGAGGTGTCATTCCAAGTACAACGTGGTATTATGTTTTTGCATGGCCTCGATCTACATGACTTTTCTCACACGCATAACAATTAACACTCTCGCCTACCATTTTTAGATGTCTTTGCATTTTGTTGGGGAAGCTCAGGGCAATGGCTCTGTGTTTGTTCTGTTAAACCCTATCGTTGAATCCTCTGTCGTTTCCTTCCTGTTAGCCATGGCTCCTGTGGTGAGGATTGAGCCCAACGATGTCCAGACATTGTTATCATTTGATAATGCCCGAGAAGACTTAGAAAGGAATGGCTGGCGTGTATTTATTGAAAAGTTTGAGGGTTTTAATTTAACAGTTGCTCAAGAATTCATGCTAACGTTTGATGGTTGCATAGCTAAAATAAGAGACTTGTAGCTTGAGTTAAACGAAGTTTTTATTAGCTAATCCACCGCTCTACCAGTCGTGGGACAAAAGTGGTTTAAAAACTCAAAGGTTGAAGAGGTTCCCTGGTCATTGTTGTTCACCTCAAGGAGGATTACCAGTTGTGACCGAGGTATGCCAGTTTCATCTCTAAAACCTAGATGGCATGATTTGTTAGCTATCGTGAAACAGTTCGTTACCTATGAGGGGAGATTTGGTTTGGTTTTCTTATATCACTTGCGGTTGCTCATGAGTTTTATCGATTTTCCCCTAAACATGCCCTATTTTCTCCTTCGAAGTTTATACAAAATGGAAAAGCGTTTTAAAAGGCAGAAATCTAATTCTAGCCTGTTCCATCATTGTTTGATCAAGATTATTATTATACATGAGTTGAAATTAAACGATGATTGTTGGGATTCCTTCCTGTTAAGAAATGGTTTTGTTAGCAGTGAAATAGGACAATTTGACAAGTCTGTCGTCACAGAAACCCTCGTCGAACCTTCCATATCTCCTCCTTCGCTCTGCACTGTGACCGTATTTCTAATGTGGAACCCTCGACCTATCCTGACACTACCCAACCCAACACTCTACTAGATTCGTATCCCCAAAGGTGGTGTTAAGTCTGTTAAAAAGTCTGCAAAGAAAAAGTGTAAAGGAAATGTTGATATCAATTATAAGAGTAAAAGAGCCACTCATTGGGTTTCACGATGTGCTCGAAATAAACCTAAGCCCTGTGCAGACCAAAACACCCTTGTGTTAAGCGAGGATTCCGATTTAGAAATTGAAAGGTTCCTAACTGAAGAATATCCATATTTGTATGGACTCTGCTCTGGTAAAACCTATGATTATGTTACAAACCTTCTATTGTGTCGTAAAAACGATCCCAATTTCCCTGGAATCAAACTCAATAGTGAACCTACAGGTCGAATGGAAAATCCCTGACCTGTTAATACTATCACTGCCAATACACAGTCTATTCAGACGCAATGTAACGAATGTCAAGCATGGATCAATAGGTATTACAAAGACGTTCCTTTACTTCAGTCTCAGCTAAAATCCTTGGAACACCAGGTGAATTTGCTAACGAAAGAGAATGACATACTACAATCCATAGCTCAAACCAAAGATAAATGACAAAAAACCATAGGGTTTGTTGTTTTTAAAAACGTGGAAGCAACGAATGCCATTGTGAATTCAAAGATTTCTTGATTAAGTTGAATCCCTTAATCTGAGGTATGATTGTTAAAATATAAGTTTAGTATGATTCTATCTTTTCTAAATTAGAATACATGATTTGTTTTCACATATTACCTCTAGTCTATTTTGATTGATTCAATAAAATACGATTCTAGTTATAATTATAACTAGCTACAGAATTGTGAGATTCTGTAGCTAGTTACTAAAACTTGAATTACTAGTTTTAATAACTGAAAATGCATCTGAAATCTTTTATTCTTATGTGTTTTCAGGAACCTACGATTTTGAAAGGAGATTTGAACCACTGATGGCATCTCTCAGCATGCTATTTTTTATGTTGTTTTATAATAGACTGTTAGTTTTGATATCAAGTAGAATCTGGGAGGTTGCATCCCCCACAATTTTTGGAACAAATTAGATGATATCCATAGGAAACATTTTGATCCTATAACCTATATAAATGTATTGTTTTGTAAACAAAAGACCATCGCTGCCTGGGAGCAAAATCTATGGATTTATGATTGACAGACTTTAATGGAAGTTGATATTGGTACAACTTTATCTTTGATATATCGTATTTTTATTCAAGTTTTGGTCATTTTGATTTGTAATTAAATTGTGACTACTTTAGATATCATGGTTTATTACAGATTGATGTGATGAAATTTATATGATGTCTGTTTTTTATGTCCCTTATATTACATACAATAATTACTCTGTTCAAATTTGATATTAGAAGATTAATCTTCTTTATTCATTGAACATTTAATATAACTTTTCACAGCCAGATTTATCTCAGTGTGACCATTTGTGAAATCATAGAATTTTTGTCACTACTTCTCTTATATGTTTTGTCATTAGCATTCAATCATTGCTGCTTCGCATTTACGAGAAGCATTTGTAATATTTGATGTGGTTTACCTCATCAAACAATGAAATTGGATGTTGTATGCAAGACAAATGGGAGATGCGATTACAGGTTAGTTCCCTCGTTTTATTTCATTAGTTTAATTAATATAGGAATTTCCTGTAGTCTAAATATATTGTATTGTTTGTTATATTTGTTTTTCAATTAGACAGTTGCTATTTCATTTCTTGTTTATAAAAGTTATAAAAAAAAAATCAAAAAGACTGAATGATAGTTTTGTTGTCATAAATCAATACATTATTTTTACAGGTTTATATTAAAATTTTCATTCTATAAATGTTATACATATATTAGAGATATAATCATTTGGATACATTGTACATATAATAAGTAGAGCTATTTTATAAATATTAGTTAGTAAACTGTAAATATATTTTAGATTTGTATATAGTTTTCAGCAAGTGATTTTCATCAAGTTAGTTTTTTTAGCTTTGTTCTTTCACTTTCTTAGGACTTAGATAGGCCAACGGAGCCGCTAAACCCGTTGGAGTGGATTAATACAAATGGATTGGGTTAAGTAGAAAACCTCGGACCGGATTCACTCCTCCAGTTGACAAGCGGTCAATTTCGCCCGTCCACAGAATGCTAAGTGGTGGGAAATCCAATTTCTATTACAAAATATTTCACCTGCAGACAGATGAAACATACCTTGGATTAATATATGCATATACCAAGATAGAAATGATACAAGTGGAAAATAACATCCACTTAAAATTATCTTAACCAATAAGAATGAGAAGTAGAGAAAGGATATGATGAACCTATTTCGACATTTTTCCTCGCTGCTTCAAATCCCCGGGCTTGATCTCCAATATCCTTGATGCAAATTGAGATATTGAATGGAAAACAAAGGAAAACAACTTTATCCTACTCTATAAGATTATATAAGATAAATCTATCTATGAAGATTAGAGAAAGAATAGACAATAAAATGTAACAAGACATAAACTTGAAGGAAATAGGCCACGTATATATTAATTGGAAATCCAAAAAGAGATTCTTACAGACCACGATTGATGTAGCAACAACCTCTCCAAGATCTCCTCATCCATCTCCTTGCATGAATATTGAAATCAAAATGTTGAATTTTTTCCTAAGGTTCAAAGGTTTGATACCTCAATTATTTCTCCCCTTCACCATGGAAAGCTGGAAATCCCTCATTATATAGGAGTTGGAAGATTAACCACCATGGAGAAGATCACTCACTATATCCACTAAATTGGGATCTCCAAGATTTTTAGCAAGAAAATATCTCTCAAGGATTTTAGGGAGACAATATCTCTCAAGGATTTTAAGGGGGAAAAATCTCTCAAGATCCACCAAATTAGCATTTTGGTTTGAGAAAATATATCAACCATCCATGAGATTCTCAACTTATCCTTGAGATTAGGAAACTAAATGTGAGGTGGATTCTCACACTAAATTAATTTCCTTTTTATGAATAATAATAAATAATTCATGTGCACATAGTATTTTGACCCTCATATGATATATTTCTCTTCTACATTGACTAGGGATTGTGACATATGTTCTTTCATGGTGTCAAGGAGTTGTGAAATTCAAAAAAATGAATGTGACATTAGTTAAGGTGCATACAACACTTGCGATAGTGCATGCAACACTTAACAAGGTGCATACATCACTCTGCGACACTTGCAACACATAGGGTGGGAAACTCAAGTATAACATTTTGGTGTGTAACAATTATCTTCTCTATTGTTTGTGTAATGGGTGGAGGTAATATGTTTGGACATATTCATAACCTTGAGGCATAGGAAATTGTTTTGTAAGAAGTTTCCAACAACCCAAATATAAAGTGTTTGACAAAAATACACAAAGAGAAATAATAATTTGGATGATAAACATAATATTTCCACTGATCCTAGTTGGGGACATTCCATGCAAAGTTTCTTGATCCAACTATTAAAGTTGTTATATTTATTCCTTTCTAGTGTATCTAATCTCTATTACATCCTTCAACTTTATTTCATTAGGAATTGCATCTTCAAAATGCATCATTGGTTCCATACATAAATTTTCCAATACTTCATCTAATGAGTTCCATACTATTATGAAAGGCTTAGTGCCTATTTATCCAACTTCTTTGAATTCATAAATAAGATCTTTAAATGAATCAAATAAAATTTGATTCTTTGTTTTCTATTTTATTTCATATTTAGGAAAACTCTCTAGATCCTGAGGCTATCTTTCTTGCTAGTCTGCTACTTTGTCAGAAGCATGTTGTGCTTTTCTATATTGGATCCTCTTCTCATTTACCTGATCTTGTGGTTCTCTGAGTTTGTCACAATTACGTTTCACTTCCCCCAACATTATAAAATCTTATCAACGTGACTCCCTTATCTTTTCATTCACCTCTAAGGCTATGTTTTTCAATAATTTCATTACATTCTTGTTGGTGCATTCCATTTTGAGGAAGATCATAGTAATTATTGAAGGAAGTTAGAAAATTGACAAGAAAAGGAGTGTGTGTTGAAAAACGGGGAAGAGAAGTGATGGGAAAGAAGGAAAGTCAAAGGAAGGAAGAAGGATGTGGATTGACGAGGAAAACAATTGTATTTTGGACCAGCCTTGTTCAGGGAGTTAGAATATGGACAAACCTAATCCCCTTAGGGTTAGTGGGTTAGGGTTTTGGTCATTGTTGTAATGGGTTCTAACCCATTTTTGTAATATAACTATGTATTTTGATATATGAGGAGATCTAGTCGAAGTTGCAAGTGAGAAGTTGAGAGATTTGGAGCTAATATGGAGACGATCGTAGAGTCAATTTTGGAGACAAAGAGATGAATTGTAATTGAGGGTAAGATCGCAAGCTATGGAGCTTAGTGCATTCTTATCAACCTCAACTCATATATAGTGTGCACAACGTTATAAAATTGATGAAGAAGAATAAAAGAGGGTAATATCACAAGCTATGGAGATTAGTGTGTTCTAGTCAACCTCAACTCATATGTAATGCATGCAGTGCAATAACTTGATGAAGACTAATAAAAGAAAGAATAATTGCATATCTTTGTGGACATATCCCACGGGGTGTGAACCACTATAAAAATTTGTGTCTCCATGTGGAATGTTTCTCTTATTTCCTGTTATTACTTAGCTATGGTGAATGAATGAATCCAGTAAAAGTAAAATGTAGCACACACTAAAAAAATTATGATATTTATTGCAGAATGAATCTTAAATGAATGTAACTATTATGGTTATAATGTTATTTTAGAATGATAGATATGATATATTTGAGGTATAAAGAATGTATAACATCCCCACAACAACCTCCCTTCCCTATCCATGATTGCAAACATATCCCTATCCCTATCCATGATTGCAAACATGTTGGTCATGCAGTCACCCATAATCCATCTTGAGTGAGACTTCATTGTACACTCTGTGTGTAGTGTTTCCTTCTGGTCTCTAGAAGGGTCGCTGGTTTGCATGGTTTTGTTGGAAACCTAAATTAGAACTTGGGTCAGCCAAAAAACATCCAACAAATAGTTTTGTTTCCACCTGGAACTTGGAATAACAAACTGGAAGTGATTTGCTTAGAACGATATTGAAGGGAATGAAGTATTATAAGGGGATGTTCATACCATGGAACCCCACTAAGTAGGATATTTAATGATGGTTGGAAACAAAAGAGATCGAGTTTTCACATAAATACATTAGAAACTCCAAGTATACACCATGCCAATATTTGGAAAGGTATGTATTCACTAATCTTCATGAGGCATTTTTCTGTTATTTTCCACATTTCTACATGAATGGATACTTAGAGTAAAGTAAAATCACCCAAAAAATCAGATAAAACCAGTAGAATGAACTACTGAGAATATTTCACATCCAAAAAGAGTCAATAATAAATTCGTGCACACAGTTGATTTTGGCTAGATAGCATTATTCTAGGATTTATTACCGAGTTTGTAGTTGATACTAGAAAATCATCTATTGTTGCAGAGCAAGATTTTTTGAAGGGTGCAAGAGGAAGGTACATTATGTCACTTTATATGTCGATCGAGATTTTTCTACACGATAAAGGTGTGATGACAATGGAGTCAGACAACTAAATAACTATGTGTGCATGGGGAGATTAGGGGAAGCACTAATGATGATTTGAGATATGGATAGGGATATGGATAGAGGTAAGAAGAAGGAATATATGGAACTTATTATGATGTATGAATATCATATCAAGGAAATAATGGTTAAGGAAGGAATGACACACAACAAAAGACCCTACCAATATAATATTAATAGGAAAAGAGGGAAGGAGCCCAGCGGGAAGGCTTGGAAAGTGATGAATAAGAGGTAGACGATCTCTATGTTCATCAACTAAGAGGGGGGGGTGAATCAGTTGTTACCGTGCTTAAACAATTATGCTTATTTTAGAATCTTTACAAAGCACTCAATGATAATCACAATGATCCAAGAAAATAAGTAATAGCACATTCAACATCAGTCACACATATGAGATACACAGAGACAAATATTTCCTAAGGAAACCCATATGGGGTAAAAACCTCTTCTTCTTTATATTATAAGTAATTTTTACATTATTTACATTATCATACATATGAGCACCAACTCATAATGAGACTGCAACCTCTGTTTTGCAAGCCACTACTTGTTGAGAGTACCAACTCTCTGGTTTCTCTAGCACCAACTAGAAGGAAGCACCAACTTCCTAGTTTCTCTAGCACCAACTCCCCAAGTGTTCCAACACCAACTGGATGGAAGCACCAACTTTCAATTATACAGGCACCAACTTGTAAAACAAAGAACAACAGTTCTCCCTTGCACCACCCTACCACCCTGGTTTCTCTGGTTGCAACTAGATGGAAGTTACAACTCCTTATGTTCAAGCACCCACTTGAACCTATGAGGAAAACAATCCTCCCTATAACCTCCCTTCCACCCTAACATATAAATTTTGCTAATGAAACTTATCACAATGATACAATTTTTATCATTGGCTTACCAGACTTATCATTGTTCTTCTACATTGAGTTTCTCTATCTACATCAGTGTCTTCTGCACACTCCTCTACGTTTTATGTTCTTCTCCCGTTATGCACTGTGTGCCATCTCCATTTGATTCACCATTCCTCTACTCTCTATTTTAGTTGTTGTACATTCCTCCTTCTACACTCCTGAAATCCTCACAACAACAACAAAAAAATCTATTCTCTCTTCTACAGACTTATAGTCTCTGTGCGCCTTGTGCATGCACTTCCACCATTCTTCTACATGCTCTCTCATGTTGATTACTCTTCCTGTTCATCATGGAAAATATTCAACTTCTTTGGCAGTTAGATCCATCTGTCAATTGTCACTGGGTGTTAAGTCGAGATTCTTCAGCTTCTCTGGCAGTTGAGACTCTTCGTCTTCTCTGTCATAGATGAGCTCATCCTCTGGCAGAAACCATCATTTGTTTCTAGCATTTACATCGTGAAGTGAAACAGTGTCCCTCTGATCTTATTCAAATTCATCTACACCGTTGAATTGACTTCATTGAATCTTGCATTCATTTTTTCATTTCACACTTCGGCATTTCAGGATCCTCGTGGTAAGGATTTCGTTACTATCCATGTCCCAATCTGTTAAGCCCTAATATTGTCTCATTACCCCTTAATTGGGTCATATTATATTAGTTATTTTATTTTATTTATGCCATCTTTAGGCCATTAGTTGTAATTATGCCTCCTAGTCTCCTATATATACCAAGGAGACATTTTCATTTTGAATCATCTTGTACTTGAACATTTAAGTGGGGTAAAAGGAGGTTGCCCCCTTGAAGAGGCTTATTATCTGAAATTGTATCTTTTTCAAGGCGTTGAGTACTTTTTCTAAGGTTTTTCTATGCTATATTGGTATTTGGTTCTTAACATATGGTATTAGAGCTCAAGGTCTTGGGGTTTCACTGCTACATCTGAGACACTTTGGTATTTTCACTATAACTTTTTTTCTACAATGTTTCTGAATAAATGGCTTGGAGTATATTTAGTAGATGAATCAAGGTATGTTGGGTTAAAAATTTAGCTTCTGAGGCCTTATATTTTCGGAGATACAACCTGTACAAGATAGGGTTCTGGAATCATCCTGAAATGAGTCATTGCGTAATTTTCGCTATAAACACTTTTTCGTAACATTTCAGACCTTGAACTTTGGAGGATATTTATAGAAACTAGTAAGGTATCTACGGTAAAAATTTCAGCTTCTGGGTCGTCTTAAATTTATAGATACACCCTGTGTAAGATAGGGTATCTGACTAGTCCTATTGACTAGTCTCAAGAAGGTGTTCCAGGTAAAACAATCATAACTTATTCTTAGAGTATTCAAACTGAGTGGGACTAGTTTCATTGGATCATGGACAGTCTGCAGTATTTCTGGTGCGAGTTTTAGAACTTTATATCAATTATTTTGTGCGAGGCACACTATACAAGTGAGATCTCTTGGAAAGGACAAAAATCGGCAAGTTGTGGGGAAGTTACCATAAATTCCACTTGGCACATCCAATTTT
>JASDQU010710205.1:8910-31526 GCA_032191745.1 Picea mariana
CAATAGAAAATAACATAAATCATCATTAAAAACCATATTTATTGTGAGAGGAATTTGGCCTCTTTTCACTGTTCTCCTCTTTTGATCTTTCTGTGGCAACCTTGGGTCGATTGGAACCTTTAGGCTGAACTGCACTTATAACATGAGAACAATCATCCTTGAGATGAAGTCAAGAGGACAAAGATTCAGAGGACTTTTTAGATGACTTGGAGGGAGTGGCCACTCCTTTAACTTTATCTTGGGAATTAGGATTTTTTGGTGGTGGAGGAGGGGGTAATGGCAAAGATGCAGTGGGCCAACCACGGTGATGAGCAGCAGGCTGTTAGACAATCTCTTGCCAACCATAATTGGCAGGCGGTTTTGGCTGCATAGAGACATGAGGGGGAACACGGATACCATAAAAATTTTGATGTGGCTGGAAGGGGGGTATTTCAGGTCGAGGCTGGAGAATCCCATGGCCAACCAGGTTAAATAATCCATCTTGAAAGAGTTGATTTAATTCACGTGGATCGACATCAAAATGTATTGAAAATGGTGGCCTTCTATGGCCTCTTTGCCAATTTCCTTAGCCTCTATTGTCTCTGCTGAAGGAGTTCATCCCGAGGCACTATTCCACACATGTTGTAAACAAAACTCTTAACAGTCCATGCATAAAACTCTACCTAAATAAAATCAAAAGGTTGGCTCTATTATTCACAGAGAAACACATGCAATCCATCCATCAACTTTTAAAACTCAGCAATCAATTTGCCATTTGAACAAGGAGTGATAGAGATATTGGGAAGATGAGGAGTTTATAATGTGCAAAAAGTGGTAGCATGGATGGGAATGATCAACAAGTATTGTTCAAGCAAATGCAAACGTAACTGAAACTGTATCCATGTTCAACCTTTAAACACCAGTCATCAACTAGCTTTTATATTAATCCCTTTTCTTTCCATGAAGAATTTCAAATTCATAATAATAGAACAGGGAGTGTTTAAATGTATTTGGGAGGATGAGAGGCATATAATGTGCGAAAAATGGTATAATGAAAGGAAAAAGAATGACTATTGTTTTATTATATGCAATACAAAAAATGTCATCATCACCAGCATTTGCCAAGCTTTCACTTTTTTTAATAATTCAAATTCAATACACATTTGTTTCAAAACCCCAAACCTCGGGAAAGCTCAAAGACTATCCATTGTACACTTTGTATTCCTTTTATTTGCAGATTTCTTTTTTAATAATAGACTGCCAATAGAATCATTCCAACAACTAGAAACAGACCACATCAAGCGTGCGATGGAACATAACATAAGCCAACAACTCTTCAACACAGGAGGCTAGTATTACCACTTCCAATCTTTGTTGTGTAATAGACTGGGTTTGAAACCCATGTGCAACTAGTGCTCTTTTACTTTATCATTGTATAGTTTTCAAAATCGACCAAAACCCTCGTGAATAATCAACCAACGAACCAAGATTTAGTGCAAATAACAAATTTTCTCGTTGTTGTTTTAATCACATACATCAAGACCAGAGTTCGAAACTCGTAATTGCCATACTTATATATAGAAGAACCGAGGTTTGGGCGAACACAAAGGTGAAACCCTCGCAAAAGGGTTTGTACCCAAAAAAATTTAACCATCTCTTAACACAGACTTTCTACAGACCTCTCATGGCGGTCGTAAGGAAAATATATTCATACATATACAAACAGTTCACAGACAGCTTGAAGGAGCTACAAATTTTCCAAGATTGGATAACAACATTAAGCAAACAACCATTATTTTATCTCACGGAGAAACCCTTGAATTTTAATGACCAGAGATGAGTGAAACCCGAACACAGTTTGCCATAATTACTTGCTAACATGCATAACAACAGAGCAATATTCATTATGGACATAAAGCAATCACATAATCCGAGCAAAAAGGAGTTGGAACACTATTATCAACTTGAAACACTTGAATACTAACAGGGAGAACCTTCACTTTAAATGCCATTACACAGTTGATACCCACATGTATTAAACTTCATAAAAACATAATCTATAAGCAAGTGCAAGAGCCAACACTATGATTTTATTATGAGTAGAGCTATATCTTATGGATGGAGCAATAAGAGCTATCATACATGTATGGAGAATATCAGGAAAACCACAAACACGACTATTTCTTCCAAGGCCGAGCAAAACGAAGGCAGCACCAACCAAAGCAAACAACCAAATGAGAACCAAGTGAGGGTGGCGACCTCGAGGTAGGGTTAGAGCGATGTGCAATAATTGCACATTGTATCTTACATTAATTCCATCAACCATAGCCCAGTACAAGCACATCAACACCTCCAACTTATAATCCACTATAGTTACCAAATGACAACTCAATACAGAGTCGAATTTGCCACCTTCCATAAACCCCTAAGTTTTATGTGCGCACTTAACACTTAGCACGAAGTATATCATATGTACCACATTCATTGTTATGAAAGCATTGCCACCCTTCAAAATTAACCAATGTCCATGATAATCACAAGAATTCATAAGTGAAATATGCCATAACCAAATATAGCCCTTGCTTGGAGTTTAAATCAACTAGTCAAAATATATATGCAACAAAATAAACAAAGATGCTCATTAAAACAACATCTTTTCCCTTTGAATTAAATCGCCAATAACCCTATCATTTGTCCATTTCGCTTGGAAAGCGGTTTCGAATTTTTTAAAACACTAGAGTCATTTTTGCAAAAATAGACACAGGCACACAAAAAGATGAGTCATCCTTCATCATCATTCACATACGGGGTCCCACCTATCTAGTATATTATTAATTATATATAAAAAAAACAAAGCATTGCAACCTATTTGCAGGCAGAGATCCATATTGCACTTTTTTTGGTGTCAATAGTGTGGAAATACATGTCTGATGTTACAAACATCAACACTCCCTCTTAGCGAGGAAGGTATTCTGCACCACTCCAAGTTTGTCTCTGAAGAACACAAACTTTCCTTTAACCAAGGGTTTAGTTAGAATATATGCAACCTACTCATCTACGGAAATATATTGAAGCTTCACTACTCCCCTCTCGATTCTATCTCGAATGAAGTGATATATGATCTATATATGTTTGGACCTGTCATGGAATACTGGATTCTCCAAGAGTTTGATGCAACTATGGTTATCACGGTATATCATTGTAGGCTCCAACTCTTGATCAAATAAACATGTAAGCAATTTGTGAAGCCAAATGAATTCATAACTAACCATACTCGTTGCAATATACTTCGTCTTTGCTGAGTTAAGTGCTACAAAAGTACGCTTCTTGTTAAACCAAGTAATCATTGTTGATCCCAAGCTGAAGTAGCACCCTGAGGTGCTCTTTCTGTCTATTGTACTCCCTGCCCAATCTGAGTCTGAATATCCTTGCGGACTCACTCCATCTCCTCCAAGATACCCCAATCTGTACTCCCTTGTACCTCTCACATACTTGACGACATGGTTTGTTTCTATGCAGTGCACATGCCTCGGCTCCACCATGAAATGACTCAAGGTGTTCACAACAAAACCTATATCTGGCATGGTATTGAACAAATACATCAAGGACCCTATCAACTCATGTATATCTTGGGATCCAACAACTTTGAATATGAAGTAACAACCTTCTTCAGATTGATAACAATAGGTGTAACCATCGGTCTACAGTCCTCCATCTCAAATCTTCTCAATATCTTTATTGTGTACTTCCCCTATCAAGGAAGATCTCTCTGAACACCTACCATACCTCTAATCCTAAGAAATAATGCATCAAGCCAGTGTCCTTCATCTTGAAATCAGTATCTAAATATGCTTTGCACCCTACAATAAGCTCCTATGCACCTATGAGAAAAAAACCATCCACGTACAAAATCAAGATGAGTGGATCAACCCTAATAAGTACGAAGTACAAGTTAGGATCCACATCACTCTTGGTAAAGCCCATACTTTACAAGTATCCATCAATCCTAGAATACCATGCCTTGGGTGCATGTTTGAGTCTGTACAAGCCTTTCTTAAGCCTACACACATGAGACTCCCTCCCATGTACCTCAAAGCCCCTAGGTTTCTCTACATATACTTCCTCCTCTATGATCCCATTGAGAAAAGTTGTTTTTAAATCCATATGATGTATCCTCAACCTCATAACTGAAGCAATAGAAATAACAACTCGAATAGAAGCATATCTGGCAACTGGATCAAATGTCTCCTCGTAGTCCACTCCCTCTTTCTAAGAGAACCATCTAGCCACAAATCTGACCTTGAACTTCTCGGTGCTACCATCTGCAACATACTTGATTTTGTAGAGCCACCTGGAACTCACAACTAACCATACTCTCTAACCATACTCCTATGAGCCTCACCAACATCCCTCAATGTTTGCAATAGCCACCTAGGCCTCTTGATAGGACTGGAAGGGATTAACTACTCTTCCCCACCTGAAGTATGATTTGTTCACTACTACTCATCCTTCGAAGCTTGCTGCTCGTTGTCCTTTGTCACCATTGATGACTCTCGAGCTCTCATAGATGCCAATTTATCCTCGAACTTAACATATCTGTTCATAATTGTCTTCCTCTGTGCTCGAATGAAGATCCTATAAGCATTTGAGGTCTCATTGTACCCCACAAATATACCATTATGTCCTAAAGGCTCCAACTTCGTTCTCTTCTCCACATGCACATGGATGTAGACTGGACAACCAAAGATCTTCAATTTTCCTATCTTTGGCTTCACTCATGATAATGCCTCCTCTAGAGTCTTGTCCCCAAATATCCTGTGAGGACTCGTGTTCTACACATATATTGTCGTGTTACATGCCTCTACCCAAAGAAACATAGGCAACTCATGGTCATGTCTCATAGCCATGGAAGAACCGATGATGGATCGATTCTTTCTCATTACAACACCATTTTGTTGAGGGTTGTATGAGACTGTTAGCTCCCTCTTGATCCCTACCTCCTTGCAAAAATCCTTGAAGTCATTTGAGGCATACTCTCCCCCACTATCAGACCTCAATACCTTGATCTTCTTTCCTGTCTGGTTCTCCACTTGAGCCCTAAACTCTTGAAACCACTTGAAGACCTCATCCTTAGTCTTCATAAAGAAGATCCAGGTTTTTCTGGAAAAGTCATCAATATACGTCACATAGTATGACAATCCTTGCACTGATGTTACTGACATTGACCTATTCACATCTGAATGGATAAGATCCAAGATCCCCTTGGACCTACTCTCGCTTCTTGGAAAAACAACCTTAGCATTCTTGCCATGTGCACACCCTATGCACACTCCCTGCTGCTCAATACCGAACTCTGGAAGAACTGTAACAATCCCCCTCAGAATCGACAATGCCCTGTAGTGTATGTGTCCCAACGTCATGTGTCATATCTCACATAGGTTGTCACTATCATGTACCAAAGCTTGGATAGGCTTTCCTTGCAACTTGTATAAAGTGACCTATCTAACCCCACAGAACATTGTTGTCTATGCGCTTGATTTCTCTGGACGTATGATTACTTTCCTTCTTTGAAAAGTAATGGAAAAACCTTTGTCCTCCATAATTGAGACTAAGAGTAAATTCCTCTTCAGTCCTGGTACATAAAGCATATCCTTGGCTTCAAACGAACCTCCTGACTCAATTTGGAACGAAATTGTTCCCTCTCCCTTCACTGCATACTTGGCATCACCACCAAGCTGCACATGAAAAACTGAGTCCCTCTCCATCAGACTGTTAAATAACTCCCATGATTTTGTCGTATGACGAGATGCACCATTGTCCAAGAACCACGCACTCTTGGTAGTTGTGTTGGTAGAAAGGCAAGAAACTAGTGAGAAATCCTTCTCGAACTTTGTCGCGTACTCACATAGTTGCATCTCTGCTAATGTAGATGTTTGTGTCTTTCCTTTTCCCTTCTTATTTCCTAGAAACTGAGATGCATAATATCCATTCTTATGGCATGAGAAGCACTTGATTTTACTCAATTCCTTCTTCTTCCTTGGTTGCGATGATCTTCCATCATTGTTACCCTTCTTGTTGGAACTCTTTCCTTTGCCCTTCTTTCTCTTACTGATAAGAGCCAAGTTCTCATCACTACTTCCCTACTTGTTTCTCTTAGACTCATCTCGAGTCTCTTCCTAGATGCAATCATCCCAAAGTCTCTGCCAATCTGGGAGATGTTCTTGAGCGCAAACTCCCTTGACAAATGGCTCCCAAGACTTGAGAAAAGCATTCAATGCCACAATCACGAGCTATGTGTCCTTCGTTTTCTCCCCTATGGTTGCAAGTTGATAACGTACTTGTGTGATCCTCATGAAATAGCTAGTAACATTATTAGATCTAGACATTTGCACCGATATGAGTTTGTTTCTCAAGACCATCTTCTTATTCATATTATTGCTATGAAATAATCCTACCAATGCATCAAACATCTATTTGGTCGTCTTTTTCTCAGATAGGTGAGGAATTAGATGATCCTTCACTGAATCCAAGATGACCCTCTCAGCTTTGATCTCATTTTTATTGTGAGTTGACAAAGCTGTCAGATCAATTGGTGGAACAAGTACTTTGTCCAGGAACACCCAAAGGTCATACTCCTTTAATGCCAAAGTTACTCTTGCTTTCCAAGATAGGAAGTTGGATGCTCCATCCAATCTGTCTTCAACTCTCAAACTTGTTGATGCCATCCCTTTGACCTGATAAAATTCCCTGGCAATAACCTGTTGTTGAAACTGCCCATGTACTGACCTATACAGCCTCTACCAACGTTGACCTATGCCAACCGTGCAACCTATATGTTGATACTCACGTTGTCCTGCGAGACGTGTATGTTGATACTTGCACTGTTCGTGTGTGACCTGTAATAGAATACCTACACTACTTGAATGAATTGTACTAGAATACTCGTGATGTCCTTGACGACCCAATCCGACTATAGTACGGTTGTTTCCCTGAAATATGTCCTTCGATTTTTTCCTACTAGTTATGGATCTGAGATCTGGCTTCCTCTCAGAGTGACTATTCTGATACCATGTTGAAATCCCTCACTCCATGATTCAGGTGGATATCGATGGCCACCCACCTATTCAACTGGCTCAAAGCATAGTTTTCCATTTTAGCAGTTTTTCTACACTTTTTCTAGTCATGAACTTTCGCGGCCATTTTGAGGCCTTAAACAACGTTTTCTAGGCACGTTAGTGCCGAAATAAATATTGAAGGCATCGTCTGGGCTGATTAGAATATGTATTTCTCGACTAGATCATTCCAGCAAGCTATTGAGCACGCCAAACGAAGATCGTATGCAAAAGTTACAAACCTGGGAAGTTGGCATACCAACTAACCCCATCGGGGCCCATAAGCCTTTTGGTGTTTTGTCTCCTAGGGTTAGGTTTTTGGATGTTATGGTTTCCTTAATACTTATTTATGATAAAAAGGCATTTTGGCCTCATTGTAATGCACTTTGGCGAATGTATGTAGCCATCACATCTCTTCTCATAGATAAGCTACCACCATTCAAGCGAGTTTGCTTCATTCTGCATTTTTACAGTTGAACACATTTCATTTATTAATAGAAGTCAAGTTTCATTGTATCTCTGTGTTTTTGTTATAAGTCTATATTTCATTCATTCCATTCATAAATCTAGATCACTCTGACACCTAGGTATCTTGTTATCTAGTGATTCCTTGTTGTAAATCAAATTAGCAACTCACAAAATGACATACACTTGCTAGAATATTCAACTCATATAAAGATAATGAAAGCAATATTGGAAACCAAAAATATCAAACACAATACACAAAGATATTATGCCCATCAACTAAGCTTGTCATTTAAATAAATTCAAAGCTTACAAGGGCTCCATTACTGGGGAAATGGCCCAATTAGAAAAGAGACGAAGTACATCAAAACATGATTGGTTGATCTACTGCCAAAACTGTTGTACGATCTTGTACGGCTAGAACGTGACTTGTATGTTAATACGCGTGCTGATTATGCAACCTATAACAGAATGCTCACGCTATCTACACGAACTATATGTTGAAACTTGCCCTATCTACGTGATCCGTTCCATAATACATGCAGTGGCCTGATCCTTTTGTTGCACACTTGTTCTCTCTCTTCCTTTGACCTGAATATTTAGATGGAAGTCCTTCTCCACCTATCCAAGATATCTTTGAATCACAATCCTTCATGATCCAACCCTCTATATATCAAAACGTGTCTTTCTCCTTCACCCTAGCCTTCCTTTTATAAGATTGAGTTATGACCTAACCCTAATCTCCAAAGTGATCAACAACTAAGATTACTTCTCACTTCACTTGAGATGAATGGTTATTCTTTAATTCACTAACGCTAATTAAAGCATTTCTTTAAATAAAACTCAATTCTCTAATAAAAGCACTTTACTTTAATAATTCCTTTAATTAAAGTAAAGACTCAAGGTAGAAGGCTTTGAACGACTTCCACACATCTAAACACTTAGACCTGTGCAGAAATACTTGTATGATGCTACAAGCATCAACAACTATAACACTATTTGGAAGTTACTTGATAATGATGGTGATAAGGTTAAAGGTTTTGAGGACTTCACACAGTTGGAGGTCAACCATTCCAATAACATCTTCAAGGTGCCCAAATAGGAAAATATTGGGGATATGCTCAAGTTTTTGAGACATTTCCCAAGACTAATTGAAGAAGAGGAGAGTAATGGTCTGTACAGGCCTATGTCCACTAATGAAATACTTGGGGTCATTCACAAATTTCAAAAGGCTAAAATGTTGGGGCCGGATGGTTGGACCATGGAGTTCTATGTTGATTTTTTTTAGGTTTTGGGTGAGGACTTACTTAGACTTGTGGAATAGGTTCATCAATCTGGCCGAATGCTAGGGAATTTTAACTCCGCATTCATAGCCCTTATTCTGAAGGTGGATTTCCCTACTTCATATAATGACTTCCAACCAATTTCATTAAGTAATAACCTCTTTAAAATTAACAATAAGGTGATCGCAGTAAGACTTAAACCAATCTTATCAAGGGTTGTCTCCCTGGAACAATTTGGTTTTCTCAGTAGTAGGCTCGTAGATGAAGCCATTGGTTTGGTTCAAGAAGGCATTCATATGATCAAAACAATTGGAAGTCACACAACCATACTCAAACTCAATCTCTCCAAGGCATATGACCCAGTCTCCTGGACTTACTTATGTTAAGAACCAAATATCAAAATAGCATAAAAAACCTTAGAATAAGTACTCAACGCCTTGACAAAGAGAGAATTTCAGATAATAAGCCTCTTTGAGGGGGAAACCTCCTTATACACCACATAAATTTACCAATACAAGATGATTCCAAATGAAAATGTCTTCTTGGTATATATAGGAGACTAGGAGGTACAATTACAGCTAATGGACCCAAGCAAACATAAATAAAATAACAATACTAATGCAATATGCCCCAATTAAGGGGCAATGTGCCACTATTTAGTTCTTAACATAACCATCCCCTTCAGACAAGTGTTGTCCGCCATGCTTAAGTAATTCTTGATGCTTCTGTATAAAAGACTCATCTTCCCAAGTGGAATCTTCAGCAGGTAGTTTCCTCCACTTTATGAGATACTCTGAAATGGATCTATTCCTCAGCTGGTGAATTCTTGTGTCAATGATAACTTCATGCTCCAATATAATTTTTCCTTCCTCGTTAAGTTCTGGCAATATATTTTGAACTGGGATCTTGTCATCTATAACCTTCTTTAAGCACGAAACATGAAAAACCGGGTGTACTCGCGAAGATGCAGGCAACTCCAATTTGTATGCCATAGTACCAATCTTTTGTAACACCTTATAAGAGCCATAGTATTTTGGTGATAATTTATTATCCTTCTTGGCTTGCTCGAGGGACATCTGTTTGTATGGTTGTAGTCTTAAAAAAAAACAATCCCTTACTTCAAAACTTCTTTCACTACGATGATGATCTACTTGTTGTTTCATGCGATTCTCTCCCATGGTCAGGTTCTCCTTTAAGATTTGGAGAACTTGTTGTTGATGGTCGATGTGATATTCCACTGCTTGAACCTTAGATTTTTCTTTTAGAGAATAAGTGATGGAAGGTGGGTGATATCCATAGAGTGCCATAAATGGTGTCATTTTTTTTCCAGTATGAAAGGAAGTGTTGTACCACCATTCTGCCAAGGGTAACCACTTGAACCATTGTGTTTGTTTATCACAGACAAAGCAACAAAGGTATCCTTCCAGACAGTTGTTCACTATCTCAGTTTGTCCATCAGATTGAGGATGATAAGATGAGCTATGAGCCAATTGAGTACCAAAACAAGAAAATAATTATGTCTAAAAATGTCCAGTGAAATGTCCAGTGAAGATGGGATCTTTGTCCCTTACAATAATATTTGGGCTTCCATGTAGCTTTTGAACCGTCTCCATGAATGGGGTGGCAATTGTACTAGCTTTGAAAGGATGAGGGAGTGCACCAAATTGTGCGCACTTGGTTAGTCTATCAACAATCACCATGATGAGACTCTTTCCTTTAGACTTTGGAAACCTCCTACCAATGCTGACTCGGGATGTCTAATGGTTGTAAAAGACCCGGGGTCTTAATTATTTCCACCTTATTTTGTTGAAAAACCAAACATTATGCCACAAACCTTTGAACATTAGTTTTAAGGCCATCCCAAAAAAATTCCTTCTTGACCCTATGGTAGATTTTCAAAAATCCTAAGTGCCCTCCTACCAGAGAGGTGTGCAATTCCAAGAGTACTTTTTGTTTGAGTTGGGAGTTCTTACATAAATATAAGCGATCCGTGTACCATAGTGAATCATTTTTCCATGTAAATGTATCTAATGCACTGAAATCCTGTTGCAACCTTTGGATAAGAGTCCACACGTTTTCATCACTCTTCCATTCATCCCTCGCTTCTATTATCCAATCGGGTTGGATGATCGAGATAGCACAGAGAAAGGCCTCAAAATATTCATCCTTTCTTGAGAGTGCATCTACCACAACATTTTGCTTCCCTTTTTTGTAGATGATTTTAAGATCATAACCCAACATCTTGGTCAACCATTTTTGTTGTTCTTCCGAAGAAAGTCTTTGTTCCAAGAAGTGTTTAAGACTATCATGATCTGTTTTGACCTTGAAGTGCCTACCTATTAGGTAAGGGCACCATTTCTTCAATGCGTGTAGTATTGCCGTCATTTCCTTCTTATAAATGGGTTTGTGTAAGTCCTTTCCCTTCAGTGGCCTACTTTCAAAAGCAAGGGACCTTCCTTCTTGCATTAGAACAACACGAATGCCATTTCTCGATGCATCACATTCCACAATAAAGGTTTTTGTGAAGTATGGTGTGGTCAAGACAGGAGCTTTACACATTGCCTCTTTAAGTTGATCAAAAGTTTGAGTTTCCTATGGATTCCATGAAAATGCATCATTCGTAGTTAATGTCATTAAAGGTGTTGCTATTATTCCATAGTTCCAAACAAACTCGCAGTAGTAACTTGTCAAACCCAAAAATCCTCTAAGATTCTTCAATGTTTTGGGAATCGGCCAATCCATCATGGCCTTAATCTTATTAGGGTCTACCTTGACACATTCATGAGATACAATATGACCCAAATACTCTACCTCCTTCACCCCAAAGAACATTTGGATGGTTTGGCATATAGTTCTTGATCCTTTAGTAGTTGTAGCACCTTGTCAACATGTTGAACATGATCCTCCCAAGACTTGCTATAAATTAGTATATCATCAAAAAATACTAACACAAATTTTCGAAGGAAGGGATTGAAAATGGAATTCATCAACCCTTGTAATGTAGAAGGCCTTCATGAGTTCAAAATGTTGTTTTTGGGATATCTGCTTCCTTCATTCTAATCTGATGATACCCTAAACGAAGATCCAACTTTGTGAAGTAGATTTCTCCATGTAGTTCATCTAACAATTCATCAATGACCCAAATGGGAAACTTATATTTAATAGTGATCTTGTTGAGCTCTCTATAATATAGACACATATTCCATGAGACGTCTTTCTTGAGTACCATTACCATCGGTGCAAAGTAAGAACTTTGGCTAGCTCTAATAATTCCAGCTTCTAACATTTCTTCAACCATATGCTCAATTTCACTCTTTTGGGCATAAGGGTATCTGTAAGGCCTGATGTTGGGAGGAACACTCCCATAAATTAGGTGAATAACATGAACATGATCTCGAGTGGGTAGAAGACCTCTAGGAATATCTTCAAATACTTTGGAATGCTTATCAATGATCCCTTGGATATCTAGGGGAATATATGACTTATATGTTTGAACATCTAGTGAACATAGTTGTACAATTACACCCTGATGCCCATTTTTCAATAATTTTGTGATGCCATTAGAGCTTATCCCCTTGCTGGGTTTCCCTGTGATACCCCTTAACTCAATTTCCTTTCCTTCCAATGAAAATTTCATGAAAAGTTCTTGAAAATTAAAAGCCATTGTTCCTAATGATTGTAACCATTGGACTCCTAGTACAATATCAACACCACCCATGGGTATATAAATCATTGAACTTGTTGGAACACATACAATTCTAAATTTTGAGCTTTATATTCCTCATCTCATGAAAATATATTTTTCCCAAAGGAAATGGTAATTCAGAAAGTGACTTTCGATTTTTAATTCAATTCCACTATTGGTTAGCTAGAAATAAGGTGCGTGCAATATCTACCGTTGATGAGTTTTCCCTTTTTTGATCGAACGACCATAATACCTTCTAAGTTTTGGAGCTGCCTAAATTTTAAAGAGTCAAATCACTAAAAGTTGCTTTGGAGCTTCGCGCTTCGGGCAATTCTATAAGTCTTAATGATAAAAGCTTTGAACTCCGAAGCTCGAAGATATCTATTCTTTAATTTTCCTAAATCTTTTTAAAGACACGAGCCGTAATACACATGTATCTTTGAGTCTTCCATGAGTTAACATGTGGCACCTCCCTTTCCTACACACGTTATCTAAAATGACGTCATCCATAACACGTCGATATGGGAGATGATCCTTCGGGAGTTTAACAAAGAATGAAGGCACAAATCACCGAAATATCAAAATGTCGATGTATTAAATGTTAATTAATCAAGTTAATCGTGATCAAGAGATAATTAATGACTTTGCACTTCGGAGTTCGGACGCTTTCACTTTATCATATTCTAAAATCTCCAAAGTTTGAATTCCCGAAATTCTTAAAGTTAAATATGATTAATTAAGACTTTTACTAGATAATTAATCACTTCGCAATTTCAGGTTTTGGGAATTTCCTCTGGAGCTATATTTAAATTTCCCAAAGTCCGAACTCTCGAAACGCTCGAAATTGACACACCTTTTTAAAACATGATTAATTAAGAGTTTAAAAGCGATTATCTAGGGATTAACCTTCACAGATTCGAGATTCGAATAATTCTCACTCTGTTGCATTTAAAACTCTCGAACACGAACCACTGAATGTTAATGGCATTTATGACTAGTTAAGGGAAACGATTTTAACACAGATTTTGGATCGTCAGGTAAACTTTTCCATTAAAGTTAATAAATCTTCCACCAGTGAAGCTATACTGGAATCAATGCATTTGATTTTAATAAAAACACTTCGATTTTGAATTCATTCTCACTGTCCGCAAATTAGCAAGTTTTATCTGATTAAGAAGCTCACGCAATTCCTTTGCAACAGGTAACCTTGTTATGTTCTCTTGATATTATGGCACCACGGAAAATGATGAAGAAGCCCGATACGGCGGGTGAGTTTTCAAACCCAAATGCAGATATTTTATCAGACACAACGCCTCAAGCCATAGACACTGTTAAAACTTGGACACAGGTTTTTTAAAATTTTGGAACAGGAAATCATAAACTGTCCAAAGGATTCTGGTGATGAAGTAGATGAATCTTTTATGGCCAAACTTAGACATGTAGCCCAGTCAGAGCTACACAAGATAGCTACACAACACAGACTCATGTTGTATAACGACATGATAAGTTGGGCCTTGGAAAACATCGACGTCCAGACCAAGAGCATTGTCAACCATCAGAAGGTTGTCGTTGGTTCTTTCTGACCAGAACACCTCCAAGTAATGTATAAGTTATCTCCCAATCCTAAATATACTTACAATGTTGCATTTATACTGGAGTTCGAGGAAAGGGAATGCTTCCAATACGACAGGAGTTGTCCCAATATGATCCGGTCCTGGTGGGGACACCAAGAGAAGTTCAAGGTCGACACTCATGGTATGTATGCCACAACGTCGTTGGACACTCACATGATTTACGTAGCCATGATGCTCTGTAGTTTGTTCAGGAAAAAGAGTCCTACTCATTTTCCGATGGAATGGGTATCTATCATGCATGAGGTGGCCAAGGGCTACACTTTTAATTGGGCCAAAATGTTGTCAGACAACTTGGCCAAAGGAATTACTGAATATAAAATGGCGAAATCAAAGGGGCAGCCTTCCCCTTTCTATATGTCTGCGTATGTCATGGACGACATCTGTTTCATGACACCTTTCCCATTGATGTATTGGAGATGGACCCCGACCAGTGCAGAGCCCATTCACTTCTACCATTCCAAGTTGTGGGAGGAAAAAGCCAAGGATTTCTTTTACGAAATCTGTCACAATGTAGTGGTTCCCGTTCATATAGCCCTGTATGGTCACCCACCTCCTCTAATTTCAGGCAGGATTATGGGAAATTTGGGTAAATTAGTAGATTGGTTTATTCAAGAGAACTTCTCTTATATTAGGGTTTTTGGATGCTCAGTTCCTCCCCATGCTCTCCCACGATTTTTACCAGACCAACTGGTATGCAACGAAGTAGCCTACCAGACAGTAACGAGAGGCATCAGCAAGGAGCTAAAGGTAGCACAAAAGAAGGTATGGTCAACTTTCCCTATCCAGGTCAGCATGTTTTCATTACTGGATTTCAGTCACTCCAAAGTGGAGGTTGTAACTCTTAATGATGTCAAGTTGGTTGACATCGAATTCAAAAGACACGACCCACACAAAATTGTAGAAAACCACCCGGCCCAATTCAACATGAAAATATATGTACACGAAAGCTCCCCGTATGACGAAATATCCAGGGAATTTAAGTCTTATGCGGAGGTACAGGACACGTTCCAAACCTTGCCCCCAGATCAACAAGCTAGTTTTATCATCTTTCAAAAACACAGACGGAATAGCCTACCTAAGATACTACAAGGAGAACAAATAAGCACTCCCCCTTCTCAGGAAGTCAAGTCAATAGGTTCTAAAGCCAGTCATTCTGGTAAGATTAAAGTCAAGGAAACCGTGAAGGGCTCAGAGGTATTGACACAGAAATTAGAAGCATCATGGTCAAGTCGGGTACGCCCCCAAGCAAAAGCCCAATTTGAGGCTTTCCTGGAGCAGTGAGAAAATGCGCCTCCTTCATCACCAACCACCCCTTCTGGCACCTCAAATACAACAAAACAACAACAATCTACAAAGATTATCTCTCCCATTACATCACTGACACCTCTGCAATCCAGCTTCGGGACTCCTCATCCCGAAATTGTTTTCGTGAATGATCTTACCCCCATCTCACTCGAAGAGATGCCACCTTCAGATTTCTTCTTTAGTAAGAAAAGGAAGGCCATCTTGAAAAGAGAATCACACCAGAAAGATGGAGTGATAACTAAAAGGTAGAGGATGTTGTATGACAAGAATGATCGAGATGATATGGAATTCATAAAAGAAGTTGCAGGCTCATTGGGTTCTTTTTCCACTGCAAATCAATGGTCTGTAGAGAATCTGGCCAAGCAACCACAACATAAGAGCTTATTGGTGGGGTAGTTGCAAGATCAAATACTGGCCATGGAATAGACTGTAAGGAACAAGATGAGCCAAGATGTTGAGCAAATTCAAGCTCATGACCAACAACAAATCCAATAGTTGGAGGCTAACCTCGAGGAGCTCCATCGAAATTCACAGGCCAACCAAGGATTAGTCACTCAACGTGATGAATTGATAGGTCAATTGCAAGCCAGATTAGCCCTGACTGAAGGTACCTCAGTAGATATCTCAGCCTTCCAAACTCAAGCACTGGAAATAAATGAAAATATGGAAATGGCCCAACAGGATTTGATTATGAAGGTTGATGCCATCCAGAAGTGTTACCAGGTAATAGAACTTGCTCTGAAGGATATCTATATTAAAGAAAGAGAAGCTCGCTCAGCCTGAGCTAGGTTTCAAAAAGCCATCATATTGGCACATAAAGATAATGCCCTTGATTTTCCTTTGCTCTCTCCTTCTAAGAAATTACAAGGTGATATGGCCTTGAAGGTGCGGGAAACAAATTTGGCAAAGAGCAAGAGATTAGCCCAGGAGGTAAAGGACGCTTTCCAAGAAGCGTTATAATCATTAGAAAAAAAACTAATTGATTTTTAGGGAAGCAATATTGCGGAGGACCTAGGGAAAATCAATATTGAAATGAACCAACATAATTCTAGAAAGGGAAAAGAAGAAACTCTGGAAGCCATTTAGGAAATGAGCCAGATTGATCTTCTTAAGATTACTAAATGGCTAGTGAACCCAAGTTCACAGTTCTAGGCCTTAGCTCAAGAAGTGAAAAGAATCCAAGAAAGTTTTCCTCAGGTAGAGACGAAGTTATTCAGTATCGAGGTAAACGAAACAATTGAGCCCTCAAGGTTGGTGGTGGAATTATTAGATAGATGCAACTGATGCATTGAACATGGAAAAGCAATCATAGTTGGGAGCAGGTAAGAAAATGTCATTACATTGCTGAACATAGTTGGAGGGATAGATGGCAACAAAACTAAAACGACCAGGACAATATGTCAAATTAGTAAGAAGACCAGACGACAACTGTGTCCAGTCTAAAGGACTAAAGGAAAGAGGTGTGTTTGCCCAGCAGATGAAGAGACAGAGGAGAACGCCAGCATAACTTATCTGATTCTACATACATTTGTGTTATTCAAGTGTATGCTATTTTTGTAAGAAGTCCAACCGTTTTGAGTTGTGACGATTTTTGTATAAATACATAGATTCAAGATTGATTCAAGGCTGCTTCTTGCCGGACGTAATAGAGAAAACTCTCCTTTTTTAGTATTAATACAAGTGTAGACAGAGATTCCAAATTATGTTCAGTTTGAGTTATGTGTTTCTTCTGTGTTTCCATATCTCCAATTTTTCTTATGTAATTCCTTAATAAGCGATTGATTGCAATTTAGTATCACAACTACTATAATCACATTAAATCGACAATTCGTTGAGTAAGCAATTTTTCCTCTGTATTTACTGTAAGTAATACAAGACCTGCAAGCTATTTGAATTACTGTATCTCATATCCTGTTCAAGGGTGCACTCTTCACTTTCTTCCACTGCAAACAAGGTGAGACTCATCTGCCATTGATGCCTAGCTTTGTTTAACGGTTTTGTAAGTTTCTCCAACACAATTTGATATTAAAATTGTGGCTCAGACAACGAAATACGACCTCTATACTGTCCTATTATTAACTTCATTGAAGGAACTTTTCTTATATAACTAAAGGTAGAAAAAGCACTCTTAAAAAATCAGTCTCTTTAAAGTTTCCTGATGTCGGACATTGCTCTTTGAGCCTTAAGTTTAATCTTAGGAACAATAGGACTATTCATTACAGATTCCCCCATAGTAAGATTGATCTTATGGCATTTTCCTGAGAAATTGATAGTTCCTCCATTTGCAATCATTTCTTGAAACTTTGGCGCTGGATATATAAAGAAATTGAGAGCTTTGGCTAATTTATAGTGAATGAAATTACGAGTACTACCATAATCAATTAGGACTATTACCTTTTTCTTTTTGATATATCCTTTGATCTTGAGGGTTTGAGAAGTGTTAATTCCAGCCACTGCATTACATGATATCTTGGTAGTCAACTCTTCTGAAGAAATCTCTTTTGTGTTTTCATCTTGAGATGGTTCTTGTTCTTGTTCTTGTTCTTCTTCCTCTTCACAATCTATGTAGAATAATTTTTTCTCACCACACTTATGTCCCTTACTGTACTTGTTGTCACAATTAAAGCATGAAGCTTTTGCTTTTCTTTCCTCCAATTGTTGCGATGTCAACCTTGTAGGTTGCGGTGTTTTAGAAGAAGGAACATTATTCTCTTGATAGATGTTAGGAGTGGCCCTTCTAGTATCCATAGCCATATTTTTACTTTCAACATTTCTCGCCACCATGAACGCATTCTCCAATGAATTCGGTTCCCAAAGGTGAACCTCTTGTTGAATGTTATCCTTTAAAGTTCCTATGAATACATCAATCAAGTTCTCATCTAGAATATTCATTACCTTTATATTCAATCTTTGGAAGTTCTCAATGTGCCCCGCAACTGAACCCTTTTGCTTGAGAATTGTCAATTGGCTAAAGAAGGTATTGGTCCTCGTATCCTCATAGTGTGTTATCATTTCTTCTGTGAAAAATGTCCATGTGACAAGTGATTTGGGAGAACAAAGCCATCGATACCACACAAATTGATTGGCTTCTAAATATAAAGAAGCAATTTGTACTTTTTGTGTGTTTGGCACATCATGTAGATCAAATAACTGCTTGATCTGAAGTATCCATGTGATTGGATCCTTGCCATCAAAATTCCTCATATTGCTCTTAGGAAAGTGGTTGGTCTTCAACCCAAAGTTGGATTTTCTCCATTATTTATTCGTCTTCCTTATGTCCTCTCGTGAATATCATGGGATACATTTTCACTTTTAGGTGGCCTCTCTATTAGTAAGTTTTTCAATCCTTCCATGATCTCCCTTTTTAAACCATCCATCTTAGTATCCATTATTGCCTCCAACTTAGCTTCAGTTGAATCCATCATCCTTTATAGTTCATCTTTTGTTAATGTCTTCTTTTGTAAAACATTTATGTCCCTATGCATTTCTTCACCTTCATCAAGAGTCCAAGTAGGACTATCTGAAGGCTTATTTGGTGTAGAAGTTCCCCTTTTTGGTGGCATGTTGGCCACGTATCACTTTTAAACCTTGATTTCGAGGTGGTTTGCTAAACGACCTTTCTTCTGCTCTATCTCCAAAATTTCACCCCTTTTGGGTTTGAAAACTTCGTTCTGTAGTTCTTTGATATGTCTTTTATACAATGCTACATGTTTGATAAAAGTATGATGTGCCAAGTGGAAGTTATGGTAACTTCTCCACACGTTGCTGATTTTTGGCCCTTCCAGAAGAGTGTACTTGTAAAGCATGTCAAGAGCACAATATATGATATTTGATTTTGAAACTTGCACTAGAAATACTACGAACTGTACACTATCCAATGCAACTAGTCTCACTTAATTTGAATACTCACTGAAGAAGATATCATTGTTTTACCCGGAACACTTGTTTGAGACTAGTTAATATGACTAATCAACTACCCTATCTTACACTGGGTGTATCTACAAAAGTAGGATGACCCAGAAGCTGAAATTTTTATCACAGATACCTTGATAATTTCTCTAAATAGCCTCCAAGTTTCAAGGTCTGAAACATCACACACAAAAAAATTATAGAAAAAAATCCGCGATGACTAAATTCAGGATGATTCTGGAACCCTATCTTACACAGGTTATATCTTCGAAAGTATAAGGCCTAAGGAGATGAAATTTGAACCCCGTGTACCTTGATCCGTCTATTAAATATCCCCAAAGGGGGTCCTTCTGAAACATTGTAGAAAACAAGTTATAGTGAAAATTACAAGGTGTCTCAAATGCAGCAGCAAAACCCTAAGACCTTGAGCTTTGATACCAAATATCAAAATAGCACATTAGAATAAGTAATCAATGCCTTGACAAAGAGAGAATTTCAGATAATAAGGCTCTTCAAGGGGGAAACCTACTTATACAGCACATAAATTTACCAATACAAGACGATTCCAAATGAAAAGGTCTCCCTGGTATATATAGGAGACTAGGAGGTACAATTACAACTAATGTACCCAAGCCGACATAAATAAAATAACAATACTAATGTAATATGCCCCAATTAAGGGGTAATGTGCCACTATTTAGGGATAAACAACTTAAGGTTATTGCTACTTCATGTGGGGTTTGGATTGCCCATTGTAAAATGGACAATGGGTTGTGTGACTTCCTCCTCTTTTGCAATCCTGATTAAATGCTATGGATCTAGTTTTTTTTATCTCATCCAGAGGGTTGAACCAAGGATTCCCATTGTCTCCCTAATTGTTCCTCCTAATTGCAAAGGGACTTATTCGAGCAATCTCTGATGCAAGGCAATCAAATAGAGTTCAGGGAGTTTGGATAAGGATATATGTACATCTAATGCATCTTTTATTTGTTGATGATGTGCTAATATCATGTTTTTACTCAGAGGTTGAATGCAAGATTTAGAAGAAAATCTTGGATACTTTTTGTGGATCTATGGGCATGGTGGTCAATATCATGAAGTCGGCTATCTATTTCCCACCAATGGAGGATGCCTTGTGACATTGGATGGATGACCTTCTTTCCTTCCCATATTTTGATTTAGATGATGTATTTAAATACCTTGGGTTCATATTAAATCCAAATAAATATGGAGTAGCCAATTGGAAATGGATACTATAAAAAATGGATAAAATGATTAATTTTTTGTGTAACCATTGGATCTCGAGAGGTGGTAGGTTGATGCTCATAAAATTAGTTCTTGAAGCAATTCACATTTTTTTACGTCTATTGGAACAAATTCCTAAAGGGATTCCAAATAAGATTTGTAAACTCTATTTCAGTTATCTATGAAGAGGCAGTACTAAGTATATGGGGTTGCATCTAGTAAACTAGAAACAAGTGGCCCCACCCAAGAGTCAAGGAGGGTGGGACTGAAGAATATTTTATTGTTTGGCAACGCACTAGCAACAAATATACTGTGGGTTTTTCTCTCTAGTGATAGTTTATGTAGAAAGATACCTTTTTCCAAGTACATTTCTCCATGTTCTATCCTAGATTGGATTAGAAGACGTCATAAGAACACCATGAATTCTTCCAACCAATGGAATGCCCTCACCCTTTCTTTCCACATTGTGGGTAACTTCTTGGCATGGAGAGTGGGCTCGGGTTCACAAGTTTGCATAGGTGTTAATGCGATTGCAGGTTGTGGTCAAAGCATTCTCCCCACAAAAAACACTAATCCATTATTTAGAGGAGTTAGAAAGGTGCACCTTGAATAGGATTGGCGATCCTCACAACACAACATTGTTGAGGAAAAGGTGGCTTCAAGCACATGAGATAGGATCGAATGTGGTATGGCATAACCACTAACACTTGTACACCTAGGAATTATCCAGAGCATGTATCGGGATTCAAGATGCAGAAAACGAGCCAGTTTGGTCTTACAATAACATTGGCAGTCACTACACAACAAAACTAGGATACAAGGCACTTAAATAGGTTGGGCCAGAGGCTAATCCTTGGTGGTATCAGAAAATATGGAAGACTAAAGCATCGTCTAAAAGTGTACTCTTCTTTTGGCTCGTGCTAAGAGGTAGAGTGCTCACTTAGGATAGACTCCAAAGAATAAACAAGTTGGGGCCTTGATTCTGTTATTTATGCCGAAGTGATGTTGAGATAATTGCATACCTCTTCTTGGACCGCACATTTATAAAACAAGTATGGAAACACATTGAGACTCAACTGGATGTGCCTCAATGTTAAATTATCCATAGTGGAATGTTAGAGGGAATTTTTTATTTCTAGTCACCTTAAAAAGTTTAGAGCCCTCCTCGCCTTGGTCACTTAGGGAATATTGTTGGATCACAATTCAAACTTGTTTGAGGATAGGTATACACTGAGTGACAAAGTATCTCTTCAGGTTTTGGCACTATTCACCTTGTATCAACCCACTCAGAGGTAGAAAATAGTTTGATTAATTGGCGAGATGAATATAAACAAAGAAATGGCATGGGGCTTCTTTGACGTTTCATGTCAGGGCTCTGTCCCTATCTGTGGCCTTGACTTTATTCTCTATATGTTTGATACGCATTTCTTTACTTGCGAAGCTAACTTGGGGTAGAGAACCAACAATAAAGGTGAATTTACAACACTATTTGCTCTACTAAAATGTGTTGTTGAATTGAATATCCACCAACTTCAGGTGTTCGATGACTCGAAATCGGTGATTAACTGGATGAGAAATAGGCTTTGGGTTTATAAATTGAGTCTTCTACAACTTGCACAACATTTGAGAGCCATCATTGAATATTTTTAAAGGGGTTACATTCACACATGTTTATTGTGAGCTAAATTCTCAAGTTGATTCACTTTCAAAAGAGGCTCTTTTGCTTCCCAAGAACTCTTACATTCTCCGAGAACATAATGATGCACAACTAGGGGCTCGTATGGAGTGCAATTTCATTGATCCATAATACTTTTCCTTGATTATTTATGACAAAGTTATTGTGTTGAGTGCATTTTCATTGATCCATAAGACTTTTCCTTGATTAATTATGAGAAAGTTATGTATGGAGATTCTAGTTTTTTCACAATGCGCTACTAGTGACTGTTTTCTTTTTCTTATGTCTCTGATAAAGGAACTCTAAGCCTAGAAACAAGATGAA
>JASDQU010710205.1:41315-52958 GCA_032191745.1 Picea mariana
AGCTCTAACAATTAAGAGTCTTTGGACGATGTTTCATAATGAGAGGTTGTGGGGAAGAGTTATGAAGGAAAAATATTTTGATTATGAAATTGTTGAGAACTAGATTGAATGAGAAAGAAAGTCATTCAATTGAGCTTTGATGATGTGGAAAGCATTGGTAAAAGATTTTCCTCTGATTGATAATTGGCTAGCATGGAATGTGGGCAAAGGGAACATGTTCAAGATTATAGAAAACCCATGGGTGAGGTGTCCTGCAAACTTCAAGTTCTCTAAGACTTTGTCTGTGTCACTCCATAATCAAAATAGTTCCAATATAGCATATGTACGTACCCCAAACTGAGGGGATGGTAATTAGGGTTTGGGAACTAGAATTTTGCAGTTGGGTTGTTTGGTTAATGTATTAGATCCTAGTTTTTTACCTAGAGAAATGTCCTATGACGACGTAGCAGATTATTCGAAGGAAAACCTTATCGAGACAAAGTTCTTTCCAGTTTGACATGCCATAAATTTTTACTATGAATCTCAAAAGGTACAGGGCCCTTCTACTGTTGTGGATGGTGTGGATCGTGTGTTGGGGAAACAGGTCGATATCAAAGGTGAAGTAGGCCTGAATAAGACAAGTATTTTCAATAGGATAGGTATTATGAGTCGATATGTCAAGGGTATTAAAAGTACTTTAACTTTTCCAACTTGGAAAGAGGGCTCTAATAATGGTACAATATATGAACTCGTTTCTCGAGTGCTTTCTCCTTTGTTTTCTCAGTCAGTATTGTTATCGCAGGATTTGTATTTATGCAAATCCCAACACAAGTCCCCCAAATCTGCATAAATATGGAAAATCCTACCACTGTCCCTCATTTTAGTGATGGAGGAAATCCACCAGAGGGGAGGCTTCCCCGGTGACCTCAAGGGATCAAAGTAGCAAGTAGAGTATCCAAGCTTACCGCCCCCTCTCTTGATCACCTAAAGATTAGTCTAGGTCAAGGGAAACTGAGAGGTATAAGGATGTTTGAGTGGTTTCCCAGAACAAGAACAATTTATAGCATATATGTGATGATTTCCAAGTACAAACATGCAATTAATACCTCATAAGACACTAAACAATGAAAATTGCAATGGTTGGTGCAAATTTTGCAGCAATACATGAGTCTTATAACATCAATATAAATTTGTAATGACAACAATAAAAAGAGCTTGGAATTTCAACAATTGACCAAGCAAATTAAGCATGTATCACATGGAACATTATCCAATTGCTTAAGAGAAAATATGAGCAAGTTAAACCACCTTTACAAGAGTGTATGCAGCAAATAAGAGCGTATTAAGATGGCTGTAGCAAACTTTTCCAACGATAGCAAGTCTAATAGAGAGTTAGTGAGTGTTGGTGTTAGCAAAATTAGTAGAAAGCTCAAGAGAATTGAAAGAGAGTGTTTGTTCATCAATTTCACCAATAGAGAGCTATAGATTAGTGCCTTTGAGGGCTACAGAGTCTTTATAACAACAATACACAATAATGCTTTAAGATTGAGATAACATACACTAAGAGGTTGAAATTAAACTCCAAGGTGCTAGCACATCAAGGCATCAAGGTTTAATCCTTAAACCTTAGGATTGCTAGAGTGCAAGCACTTTAGGGCTCTAAAAACCTCTTCTCCCATCTTAAGACTTCAACTAAGTCAAGAAATCAAGTGTTTAGGGCTAAAATCCTAAAGTGATAGCACTTTAGGGCTTTAGGATTCTAACCCTAGCATGGATTCCTTTAGAAATTTTGGATAAAATTAACCTTGTGAGAGGAGTGAGCACTTATTCTCCTCTCTTAGGGTTTCACCAAACAAGATGTCTAACATGAAAAAGAGAAATTACCATGAACATTGATAACAAATTGATACCATGAACTTCACCAATATAACATGACCTAAAACCCTAATTGCAAAAATTTCATCCAAAAATCAACAAAAGCATCCACAAATTGATCGTCCAAGCAAGTCGCATAAGTGTAGAAGAGAGAGATAGCCAAGAAGGGTGAAAATTTTAGACTTGTTCTCACAAATGGTGAGTGATGATTGACAATAAAATGAAATGAGATGGTACTCTATTTATATGAGGCCATCTAAACCAATTTTTCCACATAAAATTGTCAATTACAAATTAGAAGAGGGTCAACACCCTTTATTTTCCCTTACATTATGCAAAAATGAAAAATACATGAAATAAAACCCTAAAGAGGGTGACATAGGGATAGAGAATGCAATGTCCATTGTCAATGAGTGGAAACTTGGGCCTCCAAAGGCCATGTGTCATGATCATGTGTGCAAACATCATATGCCATGAGCCTCCACCTATCAAACCACCTTCAAAATCCATCATCCATCAAACCCTGGCCTCCAAGATGACGTCAAGAGCTAGAGGGTGATGTCCTAGGCCTCCAAAGGAAACATTCAAGTGTAGAGAGTGACATCATGTGTGGCTCATCATCCTTCGTTGGGAAAGGTCTTGCAAAGACAAACACCTATGCCCTCCAAGGGTCCACAAGTCATATGAATCATGTAAAGTAAGCCACATTTAATACAAAAACCACCCAAACAAGTGCATTAAATCCCCGTTTTCAAATTAAACAAATGCTCAAAGATCTTATAAACTTTGCCAAATTTAGGTATGGGAGGGGTATCATGGTACCCTATTGGGTAGGCCAAACCCCAATTCAAGGAATGTTTTCCAAGAAGACCCTATATAGACCATGTAATGAGTATGAGGTGGATTGTGGAAGGACTATTGCACATAGCATTCTTGACATATTAAGGGTTCATATTGTCTCATTTATGGGTGCCTTTGTGGAGGGTGTGCTACATCCCTGAGTTTCCCTTTGTTTACAATGCAACCTTTTTCCAAGCCCTTTATTTGCCTTTTTATTAAGTACAAACATTGAGTGCTATGTGTTGCAAAGAAAAAGAGCATCACAATGCCACTTGAAGTTAGAACACATTGAGTGCTATATGCATTGGAAATTAAAGAACACCACAATGCATTCCCCCATCAAGCATGACATTTTTTGTTTATTTTTTAAGAAGTGATTTATTCATTTAGAGAAGCGTTTCATGGTTCTCGGAACTTTAGGGTGAGCATTTATGTATGATGTTAGCTACAACACCTCTGGGCCTCGGCCCCTTCTTCCATGAAATGAGGTACAAACCCTTCTTAGGGTCAATGCACCCAAAACCCAAAAGATGAGGAAGCGGAGGGGAAGAAGTGTGGAAAGTGGTAAGTATGAGTGAGGAATGGTACAATGAAATTTCAGGGAAACTCCCCAGTAACAACCCCTTTCTTGAGGATGACCAACTTACTAGGATGCCATGTCAACCACCAAGGTGAAAATAGGCAAAAGATATAATTTCCAAGCAAATGTTCCATAATCAAGAAAGGACTCTTTGCAACACGCTTAAATGCTTCAAATATTAAAGTGACACTTACAATGCGACTGGACTTGTTACCTCATGAAGCTAGAACTGTTGTCTCATGCGATCTAGGCCAGTATTATGGACGTTGCTCTACTGCAAATGATGATGATGGTGAACTGTGGTGATGAATAGGGCCTATGTGGGTTGTGCTATGCATCTGACTCTCGACACTCCACGTCTGCTAACTGTGGGCCTCAAGACATCATCTCCTTGGTTACCCCTAGGTTGGTCGGGTAACAAGTATCTTTTGTGAAAGATTAGGGTTTGGCTAGGTCTTTTATGTTCTTCGGTGAGTTCTTTGGCACCATTGGTTGGGGAGGAAATCTTGGAGCATAGGGTTTTACCTAAGGGTTTAATGGAGCCTACTTATAAGTAATTTGAGGGTTGGTTTTAGTCAAAACATTCCCCAAAGGTTGATGATATTGAGGGCAGTTGTAAGCATTGCGTTGAGGAGGAATAGAATATCTATGAAGAAAAAATGGAGTATTATTCATTTTGTTTTTCAGGGGGGGGTATCTAAATGCATCAGGTGGTGGATATGGCATCTTAGGTTCTAGTGGGTTATTTATGGGCTAGAAGGATGTGTGATAAGACTCTTATGGATTGGATCAGTCTTTACTGGAAGCCAATATTGTAATGTTGCCCACGGTTCTATATGCTAGCTAGGGGTTGGATGAAATTCATTCTTAAGGTTGCAAGGGATATGATGAAAATTATGGGGAAATTTTGGCTGTGGGATTCAAATACATTCATTATGAAAAGACGGTCCCCTTTTTTGGGTGCAAAATTAGAGAAGTCGTTAATAGTACCAATGTAGGTAATATTACCTAGTTTACCATTACAATTCTAGACATTATATGTATCAAAAGAAAATATAAATTTCATCATTTTGTTCATGGAGGCTAACATGAGCTTCATGGAGACTAGTGTTATGGCAATTGGGAAGGTGCTAGTTGGTTTGGACTTAAGGGAAGGCCTACATGAGCAAGTGATTATTCAACAAGGGTATATATCTCATTCTCAAATCTTGGACTATTCTAGTGTTCCTTTCAAGTGCATTAAATGTCATAAATATGGACACCTTGTAGAAGATCTTACTTTCAAACATATCAAGAAAATTTAGATTAAAACGAGGATGGATTTGGGTGATGGGAAGGATTCTCAGACTCAAGTGAATTTGGGCTCTCGTAAGACCTTGGAGGAGGAACTTTTGAAGCTCGGTGAAGTTGTGCATGTGGGTTTAGAGCCTCGATCGTTTTTGGTTCCAGATGCAGTGGATTGACGAGATGGTGTCTCTACAAACGTTTGCTTGAAGTATTTGAAGTAGCTCATCTCTCCTATATCAATTAAGCACTTCTCAGTTACCTCTATTTATAGGATTTATAGTAATGCAAATGTTAGGGTTGAAGTGGTTATGGGTATGGATGTGGGGAAGGGAATTTCTACAAATATGAGACTAATTGAGAGGGGGTGATAGGGAAATTTCCTCATAGAATGAAGGGAAGGATTTAAGTAAGGGATATGGGCTAATACCTTTGATTTTCAATCATCATAGTAGGGTATGCCATTTGAACAATTATGCTACTTCTTCAAAGAGTGGAGGGGATTCTAAATGTTCTTCTGGATATTTTTTTAGGTCTCAATCTCTAGGACTAAATCTCATGGAGCAAGGCGTGGTTGGTTGTTTAGGTTCAAATCCTCCTTTTGTTCCTTTAGGTTCTAATAATGGTAGAAAGTCCACTTTGTTTATAGMACAAAAAAAAAGAAAAAAGGAAGCTTTAGTGGGAACGTGAAGTCTTTTAAGGGGGGTCATTAGAGCAATCAATAATCCGAGGAGGAGTGTCACATGAAATTTGTGACATTGAATGAGGGGTGGGCCATCCCTATAAGAAATAGGCCTTGGGTAGATTGGTGTATTTACATCATTTGAATATGTTCCTGTTGAAAGAGGTTATGAGCGATCGGGAAAAAATAGTTAGTGAATTGGGGAAATCCTTTAGTGACTCAAACTTTGTTTATTTAGATTCTTCAAGTCATTTTGAGGGGTTGATATCGAGCTAGAGGAAAAAGGTTTTTAATGTACTAACATTTTCTCCTTTGACTTAAGTCCTTGGACTATTTTATATGTTTAAGAGTTGAGATAAGTTATCACAGTTATAAATATTGATAGTCCATATGTAGACCGAGTGGAATATGGGAAAATATTTTTGCAATTTTGTTTTATCGATCAAAGATTTCTTATGATGCGTGGTGATTTCAACTTTACATTGGGAGATTTTTTATGATGCATGGTGATTTTAATTTTACTTTGGGAAGGTCTAAGATATGGTGCACAACCGCAATCCAGGATGCCCTATCTAAGTTCATTGTGGGGAAATTGGAGGAAAAGGGTTTATAGATATTGAGTTGGTCCAACTGAAGCCCACTTGGAGGAATATGCACTCCAAATATAGTAGAATTGTAAAAAGGTAATAATTTCTTAGTGAATTATGCCTTGATTTCAAAATTATTAGGAATCAAGCCATGAGAGGGTCAGGGGGAATCATGCCATATGCTAGTGTTTTCTAAGGTTGCGAGAATGGGGGAAAAGCCACCTAGTCTTTTTAAATTCAATGTGAATTGGCTAGGATAGGAAGAATATGTTGAGATGGTGGAGGATGCATGGATTCATTTTGATGATCAATCTCAAGAATAAGTTGCCTTACAGTTGTTGAAGAACTTGAAAACTCCTAAACAAAAATATGCTAAATAAGCCCATAGGAAAAGGTTGAAGGAGGAACAAGAGATATTGGACGTGGAAGCTCATMTAGAGGAGTTGTATTTTGTGGATTTTGCAATATTTCCTAATGAAGATTGCAAATTCAAGGTCAATGATTTGGAACGAAAAAAAATAAAGTTGTTGGCAATCAAGGAGGTTGATTGGAGGCTCRATAGTYGAGCTTTGTGGCTAGAAAAGGGTGATAATAATACTATTTTTTCATAAGTTTGCAAATCATTGATATAATATAAATACTRTTTSGAAAATACCAAGGCATAATGAGTTAGTGGATTTGGATTTTAGGGAACTTTCTCAGYTGGGGGCGGATCATTTCAAAACTATTTATAAAGAAAAGGAGCAAGTGACAATCACCAAGGTTTTTAGGATGACAACTTTCTTTCCAAGTTTTGTGGGTGAGGAGAATAATTAGATGCTTTTGGATGAAATATCGAAAGATGAACYTTAAACGATCATGCAMAWTTTTTAAATAGATAAGAGTCCCATGTTAAATGKATTGATTATTGAATTCATTATGGGTTTTTATGAGATCATGGAAGAAGACTYAATARGTGTTATTGATGAATAATTTCTTTTTGAAAAGATGATAACTGCTTTTATTTTTACTTTCATTACTCTAATTCCAAAAGATGATGACCCAATTTATTTTGACCAGTATAAACCTAACTCATTGTGTAGTTGTATTTACAAAATTGTTTCAAAGGTGATTGATCTAAGAGTGAAAAAGTTATTGTCTAATGCCATATCCACTGAACAGTTTGGGTTTTTGTTAGGTAGGCATACTCACAAGGCTAATGTAGTATCCCAGAAGGGGCTTCATTCAATCAAAACCAAAAGGATGTCTTCTATAGTCACAATGCTAGGTCTTTCAAAAACCTACGACAGGGTAATCCAGATTTATTTGAAGATGATGTTGTTGTATCTGGGATTTATTGTTCACTTTGTAAAGTGGGTAATCAATTGTCTTTCCTCGGTTTCTTTTGCTCCTTTAAGTAATGGACCAACTTCAACTTTATTTAGACTTGGTAGAGGGCTACGACATGGACCCCCTCTTTCACATTATTTTTTCTTACATTGGTAGATAGTCCGAGTGAAGCATTTATGGATGCAAAAAGAAATGGTTCTTTCGAAGGTGAAAAGATTGGAAGTAATATTTTTCTATCCCATCTTTTGTTTATCAATGATATATTAATCTTTCGTGATGGTACAAGGAGGAATGCCCAAAATTTAATATAGTTGTTGGATCTACGTTGTAAAGCTACATGGATGTTGATCAATATAAATAAGTCTTCTATACCCTTTACGAGATTGGAAGATAAGGAGGTCCATTATTTCTCTCAGATATTTCCTTTTCAACGGATAGATAATGAGAATGGCTTGAAGTACCTAGGTTTTCATCTCAATCCAAATGATTATGGAAAGAAGGATTAGTATTGGCTCATTGCAAAGGTGGAGAAGAACCTATCCATATGGTGTATCATGGTGGTCAAATATGTGCTCGAGGATATTCCTATATTCTAGATGTATTTAGCCTTTATCCCTGAGGGGGTTTTGGAAAAGATTAAGAAATTTAACTTTAGGTTTCTATGGTCTAGAAGCAGGGAGAAAAGAGGTCTAGGTTGGGTGAGATAGAAATAGATTACTATGCCAAAATATCAAGGTGTTTGGGGTATAAAGAACATTGATTTAGTCAATTGGGTCTAGCTGGTGGGGTTGTGGGATGGACTGTTATCTTCCCCACCTAGGTTCTATTCCTGTTAATGACATGTTGAGCTAAAAAATGAGTATATTGTTGTAACGACTTCGAGCCCTATTATTGACCAATTATGAATATAGGGTTTACCCTGGGTACCATCCTTGAAATGAGGGAAGTACCCATGGGTTCTCCATGGGCATTGTTACCTAGAAAAAATAAAATAAAGAACATTCATTTTTTCAGTAAGTCATTGGATGTGTTTCAAGACGATCAAGGGTAAGGGTCTTTGGTGTTAGGTCATACATAAAACATATACAATCCCAGATTTTGTGGAATATTGGTTAAGGAATCCTGTTAAGAAATGGTGTAATGCTTCCATTATCTGAAAATCAATGTATTAGCTTTCCTTGTAATGGGACAATGTCTTGTCTGGAAATTTAGAAATAGAGTAAGGGAAAGAAATGGTCAAATCCTTGGGTTGGGAATGACCAAGACTATAAATTGTCTAATAGGATTATTAAGAATGTCATAGAGGTGGTTATTATGTTAAAAGTCAAGTAGACTATCCAAAAATGACTATTGTCTAGAGGCAAGAGTGAAAAATATAGTACATGTTGGGTTTAGATGGAGGGGAAACTATTGAATGATAGAGATTGTGTTTTACTTTGAGGGATATCCATGTAAGGATCAAGTAGGATGATGATCATCTTATATGGAGGTAAAACCCAACTAGTGGTATTGACACTCCTAAATCTAAATATCAAGCTTTAAGCGTTTCAGTTGGGGAGGAGCAAATGGTATGATGGTGGAAGCTTGTTTGGAAACATAAATGTCCTTTAAAGACTAACATTTTTATGTGGCTAGCTTTAAAGCATAAAATTCTTACTTGGGATAATTTTCAAAAAAGAGGTTATAATGGTTCGAACATGTGTATTGCGTGCATGGACAATGACAATTTTATTAATCACTTGTTGGAGTTTTATCCCTTTACAATTCAGGTTTGGAAAGATTTGGAAATGCATATAGGTCTAAGAGAGATATGGAGTGGTGCTTCTATTGATGAAGGATTATGATTGTGTTGTGGAAATCCTATTGTTAAGAAGTATAAGTCTTTGCCTTTGTTGGTTGCATGGGGTATATGGTTGGCCAATAATGCCCATATCTTTAATGGAATATGCATTTCCCCTTATCAATGTGTTGTGTAGAGATTATATTTTCTAGACGGTTTTGAACAATTGTCAAAGGAGAAACCTACTAGAGTGATCATAGAAGAATAGATCAATAAAAGTGGTGAATGGGATTTCTTTGATGGTGAAAGTCAAGAAGAGCATTTTGTTGTAAGGCAAGTGGGGTTCTTTATTTGTATAATTATCATTTTGTTTGTAAGGCAAGTGGGGTTCTTTGTTTGTATAATGATCATTTTCGAAAGTTTAAAGCAAGTCTGGAAAGAGGTATAAATAATTATGCCGAGCTCTTGGCATTAAAATTGTTAATTATACTTATGGCTAAAAAAGGTCCCATAAATCATAGGCCTAGAACAAACACAATAGATTCTTCCTTGCTCTGATAATAAGATAAACTTTACGTTATTCTAATCCAATAACATTAGGCCTAGAATGGATGGAATGAACTATTTGCCAACAATATTAACTATGACAAGCCAAATGGTTGTATACGAGGTTATTATTGATTCATGTAGGGCTTAACCATTCTTTAGTGAATTGGATCATGAGTTGTGTAATCTCTGTGATTTTTTGTTTGTTGATAAATGGGGCAGTATTATACCTTTTGAAATGATCTAGGGAATTAAGGCAAGGATGTCCCTTATCCCCCTTATTATTCCTCTTTGTAGTTGAAGGGCTAAGCAAGGCATTCATGGAAGAAAAAATGAGAGGCAGAGCACAAGGCATAGAGATTGGTTAGGTTCTATCAACCCAACTCTTATTTGTAGATGATATTATGTTATTCCTAAATGATTATAAGAGAGAAGCTATAAACATTCAAGAGATATTAAATACTTCTCGTATGGCTACCTGGGCAAAGTTCAATGATACAAAATCTACTTATAGCTTTAGTGAGATGAGTGAGGAAGTTATTCAAAGATTATCTTCGATATCATCCTTTGGAATTATTGATATGCAGGAGGGTCTAAACAACTTTTTCTTCGTCCTAAAACTCGATAGCTATGGTAAAAAAGACCGGGGGTGGTGAATAGAAAGGATTGAGAAAATAATTTATCATTCATGTTGTAGATGGATTTCAAGGGGAGGAAGGTTAGCACTAGTTAAGTTTGTTTTGGAAGCAATTCTTCTATATTGGAATTTGCTTGCTTACATTCCAAAAGTTGTACTGGATATTTTTAGGAAACTATGTTTCATTTTTTTATGGGAAGGGAGACATGATACACAAGGGATACTCTTGGCTAAATGGCTAGATATAGCCAAGCCAAAGGATATGGGTGATCGAGGCTTAAAGAACATCCACTTATCTGGAAAATCCCCAGCTGCAAAAAGATTGTGGAAGAAAGTAATCAAGTGGAAGCACATAACTCTAGGCTCATTCATGGATTGGATAAGAAATCCCAGGAAAAACATAAAAAATGGTGTCCAATCAATTGAAGGCATTGATACTAACCAGAGTATTTTTTAGGGGAAATATGTCATAATTAGACATTTTTTGGACATTTTCTAAAAATATGTATTCGCCAAGTGGTTAAAAATTTGCCTATGTTTTACACGAATATGATTAAATTGATAACATTCGCCAAAATTTGCAAGTTTTAATAGTAAATTATATGTTTTTTTTCTCAAAGGTTCGCCTATGTATCTATATGTATGATTATTCAAACCAAAATAGTCACTTAGAATGCTATACATAGGTATAATATTTGAATCCTTAAAAAATATCTTGGTATTAACCTTCCCCACTATTGGTAATAGTCTGTCGTGGAGGGTAGGAAATGGGAAAATTTAAGATTGGGGGGCGACTATATTATGGGTTGTGGGAATGCAATTTTATTCCCACTAGATGACTTAATCAATTTAGAAAGAAAAGGCTTGTCTTTCTAAAATCAAGCAGAAGACAATGCTACATCCTCTATGTCATTTCAAGGTTGGAAATCAACACAAGCATTGTTGTTAGATAGGGAAAGCGAAGTTAGGTAGAATATGCTTAGAGTAGAATTAAGAAAAAGTCGTACAAAAATCAAGAAGGAGTTTGACACATTGGCATGGGCATAAGGTAAAGCTTTAGGGATATATACTACTAGATGAGGGTACAAACTTATGATTGCAGGTGATGCACAAGTAGAGGCCTGATGATGATAAAAAAATCTGGAAAATTAAAAAGCACCTAAGAAGACCAAGGTCTTTTTATGGTTATCTTTTAAAAATAAGGTGTTGGCGTGGGATTCTATTAAAAAAAGGGGGCAAAAGTGGTCCAAGTATGTGCTATTTATGCAAGGGATAAGAGGAAGACATAGGTCATTTAATGATTAGATGTCCATATATAGGTCAAATATGGAAGGATGTAGAGAAGATGATAGGTATCTAAAATGTATGGAATGGTGCGTCGATTGAGGAGTGCTTGGGGAAGTGGTTCAAGGAGTTAAAAGATTTTAGAGTTGTACTATGTTTAGTGTTGTATGGTACATGGCTTACTTGTAATAATACTACATTTAATGAGAAACAAAAACCTGCTGTATGGTTTATTCCAAA